>SCDY01001415.1:0-29711 GCA_004143825.1 Drosophila micromelanica
AAATGCCATCAAACATGAAAATCGGTTAAGTTTTGACAAAGTTATGGTAGTTTCAAATATGGGACCTAGGGATCCCACAACTTTACATGTCAAAATTTTGGTGAATTTTGGCATGATTTTTTACCAAAAATTTGACCCCCCCAAAATCACTTCTAATGTTGTTTTTAATGCTAGTTATGACAATTACAATCGATTAAAAACAAAAATTCGCAATTTTAAATTTAAAAAAAAAAATTTTTTTCGAAAATTTATAAGGGGGGAGTAGGTGATTTTTTCAAAAAATTTCGAAAAAAAAATATTTTTAAAAATGAATAAATCTTAAATACAGAATCAGTCTAGAGGACAAATCATGACCAAATTGTCATAAAACTTGAAAATCGGTTTAGTTTTGACCAAATGATGGTCATCTCAATAGTGGCAGTAAAATTTGGATTTTGGCTTAAAATAATTAGCAAGATGAACTTCGATCAACCACGCAGTACATTCGATACATTGGCTTGTCAGCTGCTAAGGTTGTTTTTAAAATATGCCTTGCAGTGCAACTTGTACTAATGCCATTTTATTTTGCAGCGGGAAAATCGACAGTCAAGGAGTGCACTTTCCTGTAGCGGATACGACAAGTCCCAGATTACTTTCGGATAACCAGCTAAACGCCAAGCCAAACCACACGCCCAAAGCGCGATCAAAATAAAAATAAACATTAACAGAACAAGTAACAGTAACAGCGGCAGTAACAGCAACAGTAACAGTAATAGTAACAGTAACATCAACTGTAACTAAACCCAATCGAGCAACAATGGTGAAAACCTTTCAAGCCTACTTACCGTCCACAAATCGGACCTACTCATGTGTTCATTGCCGCGCCCATCTCGCCTCACACGACGAGCTCATCTCGAAGTCGTTTCAGGGCAGTCAGGGTCCGGCCTATCTATTTAATTCGGTGGTGAATGTGGCCTGCGGCCAAACCGAGGAGCGTGTCCTGCTCACTGGACTGCATGCGGTCGCCGATATTTATTGTGAGTGCTGCAAGACGCCGCTCGGCTGGAAATATGAGCATGCGTACGAGTCCAGTCAGAAGTACAAGGAGGGCAAGTTCATCATTGAGCTGGCGCACATGATCAAAGAGAACGGCTGGGATTGAACGTTGAGCGTTGATGATGGTGGGCAGGCAGTCCGGACGGCATGGGTAACGAACGTTAACGATACGGCAACAGCAAAGAGCAACGACAATGGCTAACCAGCCCATGTTGCTGGAGCAACCGAGTGCAAGGGCGTGTGAGCATCCGAGGAAAGACAGCAGAAGCAGCAGCGAGCGCCGTCGCCAATTGGTCGAGTTGGGTTCGAGTCGAGTTGGGTTCGAGAGTTTTAGGGTACCACATTATATATATACTATTATATAGTACATAACTCGTCGTATCTTATAGAACAAACACATATACACACAACCATTACACACACACATTCGTACATATATATACAGCTCCAGAATGGCCGTTGCTTTATTGGGCTTGGAGAGATCTCTGCGCTGGACGCAACAGTAGCAGCTACCTTAAACTGGCGCCATCTGTCGACCAAGGCGTAAAGTTACATTGCTTATATGTTTTTATTGCCGTTTCTTTGACTCTTAATTTGTTTAAATGTTTAACTAAATAAGCTCTACACAAAATGTCTGCTAAGCAATTGATATACATATTTATTTATATTTTTATTTGATATTCTGTTTTAAACGATTTGCAGTTTGAGCTTTTTGTACAATTTTTGTTGCCACCGACACAAAAAGGAACACAAAAAACTCGCACTGCCAATAAACAAGAAGGAAAAACTAAATATATTTCATATGTTTTTTTTTTGTAACAAACGGCAATTAGGAAACGGCATGCGAAATCAAAATGCAACCACACACACACTTAAACACACACACCAACACACACACACAAACATATTTACACCTTTTCAATGTAGTAGTTATTTAATAAAATATTTAAAAAATAATTATTTAATGCAATTTAGCTTGAAACATCTGCATAAACTATTTGAAAAAAAAACAAGCGCAAAGAAATGCAAAAAAAAAAAAATTAAAAAAAAAAACTTAATAGACATTGCAGCTAACATAAAAAATTAAATTGAAACAGCAAATTGTGAATGCCAATAAAATATATTTAAAAAAGAAATTATATATGTAGGCAAGCAAAGTGAATTATAAAAGAAAATGAAGAACACTGTGTGTAGATCCGAACGCTAGATGGCGCCACATAATTGTATTATGTTTTAAGTGTGTTGTTTCGCTAATTTTTTGTATTAATTAGTTTAAACAAAAAACAACAACAAGAAGAAAAGAAAAATATATATGTTCTCCTGTAATGTTTAGGGTGCCGCATGTAAGAATGTCGAAAGGTGATAGGGGGAGTCCATTTATGAAAGCAGAAATTGCAAAAAACAAAAACAAATTTCTGAAATTTGTGAAAGAAATTATATAAAATACATTGCGCAATATGCGCCTAAAAGTACATATATGTATACAATTATATATATGTATTGATGCATGTTTATGTCGCAAAAAAAATATCGTACATTAATTGCAAAAAAAAAAACAAAACAAAAAAACACAAAAAGAAAATCAAAGAAAAGCGCAAGCAGCAAATTTTTAAATTACATAAATTAATATGCAAAATAACTGCCAAGAACTATTCGAGTTAATGATGTTCTCTAAGTAGTCATAATTAAATAAATATATATATATACATATATATATACTTTATATGAATATGAAAGTATATTTTGTGGTAGCAATAAAGTAAAAAAGCAAAAAAAAAAAAAATAAAAAAAATAAAAAAAACGAATATTGTGAATTAGAGCGATAATAAGAAAAAATCATACAATAAATGGAAATCTCTTAACAAATAAAAAATAAAAAATTAACAATGTCTGAATATTTGACTTAATTATTGTGAAGGTTGCAGTACTTAATGCCTAAAAACTGTACAAAAAAAGTTCACTTAACGAAATACAATGTTGATACCAACCGATTATAATTTCATATAGCATTTTAAAAAATTATATACTCATTTTTTATTTTTTTTTTTGTTATTCCCCTTCATCTAAAATCCGAATCCGAATAAATAATAATATAAATTATTTTAGTTTTTCTTTTCTAATGTGTTTATGGATAATGATTTTCAAAAACAATTTATTATTTCAAATAATTGCTTGAAAAAGCCAAAGGAAAAAAATAAATGGTATACTTTAATCCAGTTCAAATCCAATAAACAAAAAAAAAAATATATTTTTTTTAATTATATACTCGTAATGTTTTATTTTATTTTTTTTTAATTATTATTGGATTCTAATTAAACGTTCCACTTAATCCATCAGTTTTAAAAATTCGGAAAGCTATATAAATATTTATTGTATACTTTTGTTTTATATTTAAATGTGTTTTTCCATTATGATTTTCAAAAATAATTTATTAGTTGAAAAAAACCAAATGAAATAAATAAATGTTATACTTTAATGCAGTTCAAATTGAATAAATATAAAACAGATAATTGTTTTTATGTACAAATTGCATACTATATAACACCTATATATAAAAAAAAACAACAATAATAACAGGCAATAGATCTTGAACTTATCTATGTTCGTAAACTGCAACTTACATGATATATATATATGTATGTTTATTGATTTACATGCAAACGTGATATAGAAAAAAAAAATAAAAAATTGATGTATTGATGTAAACATATAAGATATTATACATACAAAAATCATAGTAGCTGATGTTAGTTTGTAAAATTGAGCACTGGATGGATGGACATACATACATACATATATTCATATGCATGCAATGAATTAATGAAACCACCTAGACCGTGTACATCACGATTCGTACATCACAATCAAGGTGATGATGTTGGCATCTGACAGCTTATTATTATTTGAAAACAGAACAAATATATATATACGATATATATATTATAGATTGCCGGATTGCAATAAAGCGCATTTTTAGCTCATTTCATGGCATTTTTTTTTAAATTATTGTTGTCAAACCTTTTTAAATTTTTTTTAAATTTTAGCACCATGTACATTAAATAATTGAATGCTATCTCAGTGTATGAAATATATATTGGCTTTATGTGTGCTCGACTTTAGTTGGCCTATAAAAACAGCAACAAATTATTTGAAATATTTGTTCGTTTTTTGAGAACTGCATAGAAAGGCGATTCATATTTAAATGAAGGGAGTGTAAGAGAGAGATGAAAAAAATGATGTAGCTTTTAAATTTAAAAAATTTTAAAACAAAAATTTAAAAAAAAAAATACAAAAATTAAGGGCGATTTTTAGAGAAAGTGATCAGTAAATTTGTCAGCCAAAAATCTTAAAAATGTTTTGTGACCTTTAGAGAAAGTGATCAGTTAATCTAGCATCATCTATCAAGTATCAAGTTTTTAGATTAAAATGAGACCAGGTAGATACAGGCAATCAGACAGCAAGATCTCCTACACTTTGCGAAGGAGTATTAAGTTGAGGTTCAGGTTGAGGTTCATGTTAAGGTTGGGTTTGGCTCGGTTCGGTTCGGATCGGTTCGATTTACGATTCTGTCGGATATAATAATACGGCACCAGCTGATTAATGCTCATTATGAAGTTTAATCCAAATCGAATACAGATGATCAGTGTGATCAGTGTGTAGGAAGCTCAACATAACTGTATGCATGTGTGTGTGTGTGTGTGTGTGGGTGTGTGTATGTGTGTGTGGTTAATGTTACTGTGCAGCGGCATTTCATTCAATACATCAATAAGGTTGGGTGGTCAAAACTGGACTCACTTCCACTTGTTCTTGCTGTAGTCCCAATCGGATGCGACGCCAGTTATCGGATTTATCTGGAGGTGGATAATGCGACGCAGCTGCGCCTGGCGATGCTCGTCGTCGTAGGTCTCCGGCAAGTCGGGATACAGATTCTCATTGATCACCATGGACACGAGAATCCCAATGGCCGTGGCCCACAAAGCGATGCCCACCGCCAGCTTCCATTCGGGCGTAAAATGCTGAAACTCCGCATAGGTCTGACAGAAGCTATGCCGATAGAGGGTCTTCTTCTCCAGCAGCGAGAGCTTCTTCCAATCGCCCTGCTCCTTTTCGCGCAGGCTGCACGATTCGGGGGTCGCCTCCCGATATCGTATCGCCGGAAACGGAAAATCGGAGCAATCGATATAGATGGGACTCCCGTTGATCCCATAGCCGACCACCTCCCGCTCCCCGCTCATCCGGCGGGTGCCATCGTGATGGGTATATCGACGGGACGGAACGGTGACCGCGGTGATCGAACGGCAGACGCCGGACAGACGAAAGCCAGCGCAGCGCAGCGAGTTCATCGTGAAGAAAACCCAAAGGAAAACTCTAATTTAAAAACTGAAAGATTGCTGTTAGCTTCATGTGTTAGCAAATTTGTTGCTTACCTGTTGTTTTGGGCTCGTTTTGAAAATTTGTTGGCAATTTGTTTTGGGAGCTGTTTTCGAAGGCTTCAGCTCCGGGCACATAAATCTAACTGGCTGTCGTTTTTCATTCGACCTGCCCAGGTTCCGTTTGACAGCCGGCCAGGGTTGTCGAGTTGCCCACAGTTCTATTTAATCAAAGGCGGCAACGGTCGCCCCCCCTCTCCCCCTCCACCAGCTCCTTCAACAAAGTCGTCAAGTGTCGATAGACACTGAACAAAAAAAAAAGAAAATTTGTAGACAAACAAACATATTCCATACACACACACACACACACACACGCACACACACACTCGCACACACACACACACACACACACATTTGAGCAAATTGGTTGCCTTTTTGAAGCCAAGTCAAGTGGCAGCCGGGCCAATGAAATGAAATAAAATGAAAAGAATGGGCAGCTAATCCTTTTGGCAGCCAGACCCGACTGGAAGAAAAACAAAAAAAAAAAACAAGTGAGCAGGCGCTCGACTAGTAGATACCCTAAGCAATGCAAAAAAAAATATAATTTTTATGTAATTTTTAAAGTAAAGTATTCGCTGCAAAGCATACGCCATAAAAACCATAATACTTAACCATTTTAGACATTATATATATTCTTAAATTTAATTTTTTTAAATTTAATTTTTTGGAAATTGGAAATATTGCGTCTGCTTTATACGAACGAACATGATAAGCTGGCTTTATCTCTCAAAAACCAAAGTCCTTAAATCGATTTTTATCGATTTTTATGAACGCGGCAAGATCTTAATATAAAAAAATGATTTAATCTTGTTATTTGACTTAGGCGAAACTATGTGTAAAACAAAGTCTCGAAATCGATTTTGATCGATTTTTATAGATTTTTACCGATTTTAATGAAACGAGGCAAGGTATTAAAACAAAAAAAAAAATTTATTGATAAACTTGTTCTATATTTATATTCGAAAAGTTTGTCGTCCTGCCTGTTACATACATTTAGACAAAACCAGTATACCCCGTTTCCGTAGATTCAATGGGTGCATGGCATACAATAGTCAGGCAAGAAAGGAAAAAAATGACATGTGAGGGACAATCGGACACATGAAGGCGCATCGCATCCTTCGCCCTGTCCCGTTGTCAAAGCTCGCTCAATTCTGACGTAGGTCAATTTAATTTGAAGAGATTGTAAAGCTGAAATGGTTCCATCTGCCACGCCCACACGCCCACTCTCGTCCCATATAATCAACCCCAACCGCATTCGGTTTTTTTGTCTACCCCTGTCGTGAGCCTTTTATACCCTCACCGGATACGATATGCAAGTGTAGCTCTCTCATAAATATTTCCAAATCAATAGAAAGAAATGCTTTCTTTTCATATCAGCAGTAAAATCTGATAAGAATTTCTATTAAGATGTGTCCAAATTTTCAATTATCTTTCCCGTTCACCAAGTGGAAATTGTTTATTGGATTTTGTGCAATGACCATCTTTAAATAGAAATATCTGCGTTGGATTAAGTTTTACAATTCGATTTTATCTATTTTCGGAAAGTTTCAAGCCGGACTTTTATTACCGTTCGCGAGCAAAGAAAATACAAGCAAATTTAACATAGGATGCAACAACAAACCTCTGAAACACAACTGTTGTTTACATGGTATTTTCTTGTTCTTTATTACTCTATGGTAAGTTAGCTAACTCAAGCTTTTATGGTAAGCTAGCACTTTTATCGCGTAGGTGAACCCACCACGAGGATCGAAGCCCGTGGTGAAGATAGAAAGTTCGCAAAGTGAGGCTAGCAAATTAGTCGCATGCCAATTAAAGGGATAGTCGAGGAGAGAGCACAGGAGCGATCAGACGTGCGCGTTTGAGAGACTTAAAGATTGCGCAATTAACAGTTCCGTTATTCGGCACCGCAGCAAAAGAGCGCGATTGAAGAGAGCGGTTTCGATTTTTGACTTAAGTGCGATTGGTCGTTTTATTCAATTATTCATATGGCAGCTATATGATATATTGGTCGGATCGGTTTAAGATTTATATACATATGTACTGTTTAACACTATAATATAAATTTATGTCAAATTTCATCGTATACGTGAGTGCGAGTGACTGAAAAGAAAGGACAGGAGAAATACAAAGAAAGACATTCAAGTGGCTGATTCTTGGTTGTGAAGAAAAAGTGAAAGGAGAACAGAGAGAAAGAGAGACGTAAAGGGAGCAAGAAACTGGGTGAGTGCTGAAATTTTCTGTGCTTTATGCTGTTAAATTACTGTAATTGTGAAGTCGCTTAAGAAATTTCATAATTTAGTTGAGAACTAAACCACATTCATGAATTGAATTTGGAAACTTTAGCAGTCGATTGTCACATTTGAGTGCTCAACGGTTGAGTTGTGGTTTGTTGTTGGCAGCTTCTCTGCGTCCTATTTGGATTTGTGAGCATTTAATTAATACTGAAAACGACATACGAAGAGCTTAAATGGCCAGTTCAGCGCATTTTACAAACGGCAAGTGGCCAGCTCATGTGCAGTCTTGAAGTGCATGGTTGGATCAAGAGAGAGAGAGAGAGGGAGGGAGGGAGAGACAGAGAGAGGTGTAGGCGGATGTGGAGTTGAAGTCACAGCCTGACTGTCATCACTTCAAGTCTAATGGGAGTCAACGCACACAGACCCAACAGTACAGTTTAGTGCAGTTAGTTGACAGTCGGCAGACAGTGAATCGCCCCGTTATCCGTGTCCCTTACTCCGTATTCCGTTGCTGTCACATGCAATGCGCCATCATTCACAGGCAAGCTCGACGAGCAGCGATACCGCCCCAAATCACTTACTCCCATTTGTGCATTTTGGCCGTGTTCAGTTGGTGGCTTTTAACAGCACTGTACAAAGGATACATTGGTTCGGTCAAGACGTTTGTGACGCCAAATAGTTAAAAGACTGTTTTTTTAATTACAAATTATAAACAACATTTTTAAATTTAAAAACGTTTCTAATTCAAATGTTAATTTTTATTTTCTGAAAAAATTCATATTACTTTATAAATTGTAAGAGACCATTCAAATACTGAGCTCCTTCGACCAAATTCGCATTTGTTAATACGCTTGGTAAGCGTTTAAGGATCAGACGGCATTATAGCCGGTGTCGGCGACATTATGTGCGCTACAGTCAGCAATGCTTACATTAAGTCTTTGTGTAAGAAAAACGCATTGCGCCCAAGTGCCATAAAGCGACAAATCCATCAACGGCTCGAGAATGAAATGATGCGAAGCGTGAGCAATTTGTCTCGCATGAGGCGATACGAGGGCTACCTGATTAGTTATGCGCAAAACATAAGTGAAATTTTGTGTTTTTGTTTTGTTAAAATCTTTTTTTATTATAACTTTGAAACATGCAAAATATATAGGATGTTTGCTCCAACTTTCTTATTTTAAAATATTATTTTACACTTATATTTTATTTTTTAATTTTAATTTTTAATTGATTGTTTTCTTTCCGCCTAGTGATAAATGCATTTTTCTAGTCTTAAAATGTTGTGCTAGAAATCCTGTTGCCTAGTCGCACTTGTGCCATGGCTCACAACATAAGTGGCAACCCTCGTATTACGCCAAGCTGTGTCAAATGAATTGCCAGTCCGATGGCGGCTCTGGGGAGGCACTTGCTCGTTGCGGTCTACTCTACATTGGTCCTGCGGTTTGTCAGCGACGTGAACCATTTTCCCCATTAGTATACACTATGTGGACGCGCTTGTCGTAAAGTGGGTGCCACATAAAACAGAGCCTGGTCGCTAAAAACCGGGATTTCATATCGCATTGTTGCTACATTCAGAATCACTGAATGCTGTGAGTGCATTAATTTGATGCTGACAATCGCATTTAACAACAATAACAATAATTTTGTCATAAAGTTGACAAAAATCCGTTTATATGTTGTTTTTATGCTAATAACAATACGACTAATACAATCGATAAAGAATACAAATTCGCAATTATTCAATTAAAAAAAATTTTTTTTACCAAAATTTTTCAAAAAATTATATTGTCAAAAATGCATATATTTTGACTGTAGAATCAATCTGTAGGATAAATGTCGGAAAAACGTGAAAATCGGTTCACTTTCAACAAAGTTATGGTAGTTTCAAATGTGGGATCTATAAATCCCAAAACTTTACATGTCAAAATTTTTGTCAATTTTGGCATGATTTTTGAGGAAAAATTCGATCCCCTCAGAATCGGCTTAAATGTTGTTTTTTATGCTTATCGTGACAAATACAATCGATTTAAAGTATAAATTTGCAATTCTAAATTTTGAAAAACTTTTTTTTCGAATATAAGTAGGGGGGGGTACATAATTTTTTGATCAAAAAAATCAACAACAAATTATTTTCAAAAATATGTATTAAATCCGAATATTATAAATGCCAAATGATCAAAAGTGTATGTAATCTTCGGCACTGAAACGGATAACGGCAAGTTTTCATCCAACGAAAAAGACTTTAGCGATAAATTGTGACCTTAAAACTCACAATTAAGCCAATTGTTTTCCCGACTTCGGAGAACCAATATTCAAACGGGCTTATTGGTAGTTGCTGTATGCTGATTTATATTCGCGAATGTTGTAAGGATATATGTATTGAAGGGAAGCGTTATATTTTTTCCAGTTTTTATTTATTGGCTGGGGTACAAAAAAGATTTAATTATGCGTGCAATAAATTAATTTAATTGTGTTTACGTATCCGAAAGCGAAACCTTAAAAAAGTTGTCCGCAAGCGCAATTGTGGCAAAAACCATGGTATGCATACTTATAGCTATGACTGTTTTCGGGTTAATCCAGTGTCAAAACACTGTAAACTGAAGAATGTAAAATTTGGATGTAATACTTATAACTGGAAATAAAATGGCTAAAATTGTTTATTAAAGTATTAAAAATTATCTTATACAATGTAAGGAAATATGAAAATATAGATGCGTATTTCATCCTTTTATATTGTGGCTTTAATATAACATACACCTCATAATATTTTTGATAGTGCAAGAGAGTAAAGCTGCAATAAATCAGGAGTAATATACATGCATACAGGAACAAAATAATATAAATAAACTCTCATGAATAATGTACATGGTAAAATGTTTTCTGAATTGCGACACACGAAAGTTCTGTCGTGGCTGTTAAAATATTATTTATGCTATATTTGTTATTTTTTTAAAAAAATTGTTTTTTTTTCCCTATTGAAGCCTATTGAAAAATTCGGCTAAATGTTAAAAGTTGAATTTAAAATTTTTCATGCACATATAAATATTGAGCTTTTGGGCAATTTATTTGCACGGCTCGAAGTTGGCTTTTATTGTGCAATATTTTGTAAATTTAAATTGAGCGTAAACTTCATAGCCTAACGGCGTATTATTTGCCAATTCACAAGCACACACACACACAAACACCTGCATATGTATATATATTTTTTATAGTTATTTTCCATGCGCTGTCAGCACGGTCCAGAGTGCAGTTGTGGAGATTTGAGCTATGTTCGGCCATAAGCCGTTTATGCCCTTGATTTATTACGGCGCAACAAATCAACAACCCAAATGATCCACCAGCCGCCAGGAAGCCCACAACTCCTACAACTGCCAACGGACCTTATATATGGTCATATATAAACATATATACATGCATATATGTATGCATATGTATGCACACACATTTCCATGTGTACGAATATATACAGGAGCCAGTGTGTGTCGAATGTGCATTTTTAATGCTCTACCGATTGCAGTATACAGTAGATATTAACATTGACCCTGGCCGCAAAATTCCAATCCATAGTATTGGAAAAATAAATAAAAGAATACTGAAGCTGGCTGCAAAGGCTGCCGGGGGTTCAGCTAACACCTAAATACACACAATCGCATAGACACCGGGGGGTTGTGGGAGAGTGGGATGGTGTTATATTGTCAGTACCGCAGCCCCCACAAGCAGTCGTAGAAGCGGAAAGTGATGATGACATGGCCCAAATGGAACTTTCGTGTATGTATTATTATTTCTTTTACTTGCGCCGCTCGTTTTTCTCTTGATTTCTTTGTTTTTGTTTTTGCTAGGAGTTTTTTATACACTTGCGGGTGGCATAAAGATTTTATATCTTTTATTTTTATTTTTATATATATATTCAAGAAAGATTCCTTCTTTTTTACTCAAAAAATAATTTAAAATTTTTAAAAGCCAGAATTCCATAAGCTGTTATAGAAATAATTGGTTGAAGTCTTAAATTAATTTTTTTTATTTTACTAAATTGATATTGAGATATAGCTTCCATTTATCGTATGTCTTCAAGGATATCTTCGGTACTCTGAAAAAAATTGTTGCCTTCTGGTGTTTGTTTGCCTTAGTTTTGTGCGTTTTTTAAAACAAAATACTTTGTACAAAAATCATCTATTCGAATGCTCTTTCTGCATTAAAACATTTTCTGCAATAAACTCTTTCATATTTATCTCTATTAGCTGAGTTTTCATCAGTTTGTTTATTGTGCTGCCAATAACAGCGAGTAGTCGACTTCTAATACCCTTTATATTTAGGGGTTATAATCCTTAAAATCTTATTAATACGATATTTGTAACAGTTGCCTGATTTATCATTTACCAAGACACAGCCGATGACATGTCACTAAGAACGTCATGCAACCACATGACAGGGCATCAAATATATCTTTGTGCAAGACACAATCAGTGACATGTCACTAAGAGCGTCATGCAAGCAGGGCATCGACGAACCTGATTACAGACTATACTGAAAAGCAACAGCAACAGAAACGACAAAATGTGTTGCAAATGAAACGTGCATTAACATTTGTCATTGGTTGAGGCGCGAAGGGCCCATTACTAAGCGACATCGAACCAGGTCATAGCACGCACATACACCAATGTAAATGTGTTGCGCTGAAGATTTAAGTATGCGTAAGTATGTGTGTGTGTGAGTGTGTGTTTGTGCATCTGTGGTGTTAAAACGCTGACGTGGACTCAGCTGCTGCTGCTGCTACCTTCATGACTTGTTCCCTTTTCCGGGCATCGCTCATGGAACTTTTATTACTTTGCAGAGGGTATGAACATTCTGTTAGAAGGCTTGTAACATCTCCTTTTGCGAGTTTCAAAATTCACATATGTTTGCTAAAGTTTGAAATTCGCTTAGCATTCTCACTCTTTTTTACATATTCTTAATAACTTTTTGTTCATAAGGTCATTTTGTAAAATAGTAAAATTTTAACAGAAAAAATTTTAAAAATTAAAATATAGAACCCACATTTCTAAAGTAAATCCACAAAATAAAAGAAATAATTTATTTTTTGTTTTTAGTCATACAAAAAATACTGAATATATTTGGAAATGGTCGGATAAAAATTGAAAATATATATTTTTGAAAATTATAACATTTCAGAACTCTTTTAATTGGTTGTTTAGTAGGTTGCCACAATTTTCTATACGAAAGCAAATGTAAAAAGCTTTACTTTTATTCGTTTTTTGTATTTTTGTGTTTAAAGAGCATGCAAGATTCGTTTTAGCTGCGAGATGTTGGTGTTTTTTTTAGCCATATTTTTATAGATGAGCAGCAGCCAAAGTAGAAGTAAAACAACAACGAACAACGAAAAACGAACAAGCAGCGAAAAGCAACTGCATAAATGGCTGCTGTTGGCCCGCTTGGCTGCAATAAAATTAACTTGATTAATTAGCGTTAAAATAGCACGCAACGGATTGAAGACTTAATGAATAAGCATGCCATAAAACCAGCTACTCTTTTGCTACCCGGCTCCACCCTTGTTCGCATTTCGTTTAGTGCAAAAATAAAAAAATATATATGTATATAAAACTTTTCAGTTTTTATGTGCAGCTTTTTGAATGCCGCCCGTTTGGCGTTTTAATTGAAATGCCATTGCGTATACGCAGCGTTACCGAGCACACTTTGAGCGAACAAAGTGCCAAAGCCAAAGCATTTAAGCCCGCTCAAAATAAAGCACTAGCAAATACTAACTTAATTGTGAATTAACAAGAAAAAGTCATGCAAACTCCTGTTCAGCTGACAACAATATTTAAGTCGCAGTTGCCAAGAAACCGACACGAGTGCAAGTTCTAGATTGCCCTCAGGTAGATTTCATATGTATGTATATATAAAATATATAAATAACTGCGTTAATTGGCTGCAAAGATAATCATCAGAACTAAATGGAATCTTGTATAAATAACCTGTCCCTTAAGTTATATTATGTGCAGAATATATCTATTATCTTATGCTTCTAAAGTTGTGAATTTTTGGTACTGTTTGTCTTTTAAATTATTTTATTTTTCCGACACGAAATGCTTTGATTAGATTTGAAAGAGTTTATAACAGTAGTGAAATTTTACAAAATAATTTAAAAGAAATAAAACACTAATTGTTCATCATGTTAAAGTTTATAGAAATACAATGTATGTGCATTAAGTACAAAGAAGCTTTTTGAAAAAGCTTTTTAAAGTACATTAAAACTTGATATTATAATAAGTATTTTTTTAAAATAATGCGTAATTGAAATCGAAGGTTGTTTTAATTATTGTTCATTATAATTAATATAGTTATTTAGTTAGTTTCGGGACGTTGACATTTTCAGGATTTCGCTTGATGCCTCCTTCGGGCAGCCGCAGTAAGCCAGAAGAAAGTCGTGTCATTTGTTTTGAGCCATGTTTTTTTTGGTTTTTTCGACTAATTTGATTAAAAAGCACTTGGCGGCACGATGCTAAGCAGTACATTTCATTAGGCGCTATTCTATCAAATTCACGCCCACACAATGAGCTGAGCTGTGGCCTAATCATCATTTTCATCTTCATCATCATCATCATCATCGTTGTTGTTATTGTTGTTGATGCTGCTGCTGTTGCTGCTGAGCCTGACAGTTGTCAAATCAAGTCCCCAAAACCAAATACCTACCATTAATTTTGGTCACAGTCGCCGCCTACAACAACCACAAAAAACAACAACAACAACAATGCCAAACAATCGTCCTTACTTGCCTTGGGCTACGGAGCAATTACATTTAATTATCAGCGCGCTATGCAAATTATTGTTGCCTTAAATAAGAAAAATAATGCGCCATGAAAAATTTGAGGCAAAAAGGGAGTTGAAGGCTGCTAAAGCGGCTTTGAAAGTGGGCAAAAAAAAAAAGAAAAACCCAAATGAAATGAATGAAAGTTAAAAAAAAAAATTAAGTTAAAATACACTAGTTGAGTGCGCTCAGCGTCGTGATACCCTTTATATACATTATAATGTTTTTTTTTTTTTTTTTTGAAAAAAATGGTTTTATTTAAAGCCATACTATTTTATTTCACAATTGTGTTGCAAACTTTCATCCATATTCAAAAAATGTTATAAATGTATTTTTGCGCTAAAAAATGTATATTCCATGAAAAATGTTCTTATTGATTGTTAATCCACAATTTGTTTGTTTTATTCAGAGCTTTATTTGTTTGAACTGAAAGCAATTTGTATAATTTCGATATTGTTTTTTAGTGGGTTTGTTGATTTTTTATAATTCTATTTATTAAATTTTAAACGCTTTTTTTTATAGTTAAAAATTTCCACTGTCATTAAATTTGACATAAAGCTCTCGCATTCCGAGACCTTATAAATGTTCCCTTGACGTTGTACGAATATTATGAATGCAAGCCATAAAAGTAAAGGTCTATTTGGTAAATGACGAATGTAAAACACGAAGCTTTAAATATAAAGGGAATTTTGTATACACTTTAAAATAGATATAAATTTCAAATGGCTATAAAATGGTAAATGGCAAATTTATGTAACAAACAGAAGGAGGCAGCTTTGTATATATATATATATATATTTGGTGTGTTATTTAATTATTTGTTTCCAATAAACTAAAACTAGATACACAACATTTTTCAAGAAAATTATAATTTTTATTATTAGTTTTTTTAATTAATAATAAATGTCATGTCAATTTTGTTGTATCTGCAAGTCTATTGCTTGTTTTTTATTTTTTATACCCTGAACTCATTGAAAACGGGAAAACAGGGTATAATGGTTTTGTGCAAATGTATGTAACAGGCAGAATGAGACATCTCCGACCCCATAAAGTATACATATTCTTGATCAGGATCACTAGCCGCGTCGATTTCGGAGAGTACAAAAGCTAGAAAGCTAATCTTGGACTCATTCGGTTCGTATATACCTTACGCTGATCAAGTTTATTTCAAGAGATCGATAACTCTTTCCGTTTTTCATTCATCGATATTTTTCGCTTATTTGGCTCGGTTTTTTAAGCATAACTTCCAAACTATAAACTCTAGGGTAACCAAAATTGTTTTTTTTTTTTAATATTGCAACCCATTTGAGCGGTGTGCGGAAGTGGACTTGACTCATGTTAAGTACACATTTCCGTTAACATCGGGCCCCCCATCTCTAACCGTTTTTTTGGTTTGGGTGCAGCAAAGAGGCAACATGTGTCAAGTGCCATTCGCTGACCGCTGGCGATGGAGGACAGCGTTGCTGGAGCTATCTGTCTGGTCGCAATTACAGCAACTTTATCAAAAGCAAATTAAAATGGGCGACATCGGCGGCGGGAACAGCACCGGGCCTAAAGCTACAGCAACAGCATTGCGAAAACCGGAGAAGAGCAGCAAACAAACAACCTAATTAACTTGTCAAAAATTCAGTCGCGCACCGGAAAAAAGGCAAAGGCAAACAAAAAGGGAATTTTCAGGATAGAGGATGTTGGGTAGGAGCGGAGAGGAGGGTGAAGGGGGGGGGGGTGGGGATGCAGGCGGTGCGGCGCCTTTTACTTTTGCAACGTGCCTCGGCTTAAGTTCTATTAAAATTTCAATTACAAATTTTTTCCATTTGCCTTGTTGTTGTATCTCTGTTTCGGCCTAATACTTATGTGCTTTAATTGTTGTTTTTATAATTATTATAATTATGATTGTGAGACAGGCACACCCTCGGGCCGTCCCCTAATGGCGGCCCCCAGGGGGCATCACGCTAAAAAGTTGATTGTCTGTTGCTTTGTTCTTCCCGAAAATACTTTAAACGTGCGCAAATTTTTTTGGGCATAAAGTTAGGCGGAAGAACTCGAAAAGGGATCTATAATTTTTTTTTTTTTTAATTTAATTGGGAACAAATTTTTGCTGCAAAAGTACTTTTTTCTAAATTGTTTATGTGCTTTATCAAAAATGTTTTTCATATTCGATTGTAGTAAATAATATAATAAAATATTAAAATGTTATGTATAAAAACAAAGAAAATAAAAGTTAGGTAAATAATTTTCTGAAGAATAAATCCTTTAGTTTCACAGAAAAACTTGTTCTTTTGATCTACAAATTTAAAAACAAATTTTGTTTTTTGAAATATCTTAAAATAAATAATATTTAATAAAAAAGTATAGAATACTTGCTTAAAATAAGCCTAACTTCAAACAAAAAATATTTGTAAGTTTTTTGCGGGATTATATTTCAACTATTTTTTAAAAAATTAGTAACAAATTTGGAAGTTAAAATGTTTTATGCGTGAAATGTCGCCATAATTTTGAATTTAAAATTGTGTGATGACAGTGAAAATTAATTATCAACAATTATCATTTATAGAGTGTGAGATAATTATTGTGGATACACATAAATTGGGATGTACATATATTTAAGTACATGTGGTTACAAAAGATCTCCGCCAGCTCTAGAGTTGGTTGTGTTGCATGATGTGCCTCAGTTACGTGTGTGTACATGCACCCTGGTGCACTTGGCACGGCTAAGGACGAGGCAAGGATGCCGACGATGGCTGGCAAGTGTGCGCCTGCAGCGCTTTTTCTTCAGCAGCGACGGGAAATGTTGCTAAAGACGTGTGTCGCTGACTGTTACCGTAATGCAACGTGCCACATTTGCGTGCTGTGCCGCGTGTGAATGCGCGTCTGTCTGTCTGTCTGTGTGTGTGTGTGCGAGTGTGTGTTCTGAGTGTTTGAGTGTCTGAGTGTCGCTGTCGTCTGGCAATGTCTCCATTTGGCGTCTGCCCCAACTACGTGTCTATTTAAATTTGCACCGCTGATGCTCCTCCACTTGATGATGCTCGCCAAACCAATGAGAGAGGTCATATTGACTATGTCGTTCAGCCTGTTACAGTAAATGTCAAATTGAGAGATTTAATTTCTCTCTCCCATTCCCACTCTCTTTCAATTGTAGTTTCGCCCTCGCCTTGCATTCGCAACGGACGTGTATTTTATTTGTGCGCGTCAAAATAGTTTATTTTTAACGTTTTATTTAACGTTATAAGTGTAAATTGTGGCCAATAATTAGTATTGTGGTTGATATATCGGTTATAAATATATTTTCATAAAATGAGTTTAAATACAGCCAAAAAAAGTGCATATTGGTTGACATTTACAGTTGCATTGTTGGCTGCTTGCATTGTGTTTTTGCATTTTTGCTCTCTGCATATGATTTCTCTCTCACGCGTTTCAAACTAATATTCTTGTTGGTGTGGATCGCGGTTTTTTGCTTTTGGTTTAATTCCGTTATGCTTATTTCGGTCGTCGCCTTTGTCACGTCTTTCTTTATCGTTGTTGTTGTATGTAAGTAAAAATCAGCATCACCCTTTTTCTTTTATTTTATCAGTTTTATTTTGGGCAGTGATTTTTTTCTCTGTTTTAAATGCAATCAAATTTATTTTTTTTTATTTAAATGCATACAAATTAAGATAACTACTAACGGACAAAAAAAAAATGGATTTTATGTGTTCTTATATTCAACTCAACAGACTTTCAACTCATTTTTGCGGCAGAGTATTTAAGGGTTTTGTATTGTGTTTGATTTTTTGCAACCTGTTTTTGGTTGCATTCTTTTAAGTTGGTTGTAAATTGAATTGAAAGTATTTGGCAAATGGCGGCGTTGCATGAAGAAGCGTTGCAGCACTTTATGCAAATCTAGTGACAGATTTTCACGCCCTTCTGGCAACTGTCGCACAGCACCCAACCCGACCCGACCCGACCCCCCTTTGCCAATGTGAGCGAATTGAGCAGAAACCGTAATTGAAAAGTGCAGTAAACGCGCCTTGGCATCCACGACGAGATATTGCTTCAAGCAGAGTACATAAATTTGTTGCGCCCTGGTATTAAGCGCCACTTTGTTTGCCATTTGTGCGTTATTTTTAGTGGTGCAGGCAAAGACAGGGAACGACGCCACCGGCATCGGTTTCTTTTATAAGCGTTTAAGTGATTCAATGCGAACGCAAGCACAAGAACATCATGCAAATGACATTGGGAATGGATATTGGGAGAGTACCAGGCTCAGTTTCACACACAGGCCGCTTATATTGAATTGTGCTCATAACAGCGAGGACTGATTGCATCAACAACATCTATGGAAGCGCATTAAATATGACCTATGTAGGTATTTAATGTGGTTATCCAACAAGCCGCTCTCATAGTTCAACTCAATTGCAGTCGAAAAACGAGTTCGCACTCTAAATTCAACATACCACAGAGAAAGAGACAAAAAAAAAAAAGAAAAAAAGATTGAGGAAGAGAGGGAGAACGAGTAAGAAGTAAAGAGTAAAAGTAAAGTAAAATACCAAATTATCTGCAGCCATTACTTGAATTTATGAGAATCGCATAGAGGGGGCCAAATTGATTTGTTAGGCAATTAACGTAAAGACTACAGGCAATATTTTAGTGAGTATTTTCTACGTATGTTTTAGCATCAGTACTCCGATCCATAGCTCCCAGAACTTCCAAAACATTGTCAAAACTAAACCGATTTTAATTTTGAGATAAATGTTTTCGCTATTTTCTGACACTGTGAACATCCGAGTGTAATATTTTTAGCTATTTTTGCTTTCGCTGTGAATAGAATAAAGAGAAAACTAGGCACTTTGCACGATATTATGCGTAAATAATAAATTTTGCTTTATTGAATTTCATTCCATTAAAATGTAACCACATAATGAGATGTGTGTGTGTTTGTGTGTGTCTGTGTTTGTATCGTTGCTGCTCATTGTAGTTATGTGTGTGTGTTGTTTTTTTTTCTGGTTTGCACATACATTATAACGCCTAAGTAATTTCATTTTATATTTAGTGTATGCATGCTCATTTAAACTGTATCATTAGCACATTTGTGCATCACATGTGTAATCGTATTTCTGTTTTAATCATTGCACAAATTTTCATTTTCATTGTACAGCGACATTAAAGACATATTTATACTAAATTACCAAGTCATATTTTACGAAAATTTAAAATCTCTTCTTGAGAAAGAGAATGCTTTGTATTACAGCATCTGTTCTTAAACCATCCATGTCTTTTAATACTGCCAAAATAATAAAAATAATCCGATGGGAGTGTACTTAAAAAGCGTAAAGTATGATTTTATCATACTTTAAAATTTTTCCATCAATTTTGGCCTTAAATTAAAAATGATATAAAATACCTTGATTGAATAAATTATGTATTTATTTAAATCAAAGGACATTTACAACTGACTTTCTAAAATTATATTTCATTTAGAGGAATTTTCTTGTAAATTTGTTAAACATTTCTTTTTATAGATAATAAGCTCAACTTCTTATTTTCTTTTTTTTCATGTCATGGCAAATACATATATATTTACTGAAAGTATTTTGAATAATTTTTTAAGGTCCTTACTCATTTTTCAGTTGATTTTTATGATAGAGAAATTTGTTTCCATTTATTTGGTGAAATTTCTTGACAAGCTTAAACTTATGGTTTTTTAACTCAAGAGAGTTGAAGGATATGTGAAATTGTGTTTGATAGTCGAATTCGTAGACTAATAAAGGATTTAAATGCTGTTAAAATTTGTTTGTAAATATTAATGTACTGCTGTTGTCCCCATTTCTGAATTTTTCATTTCGATATAGTTTTTGATTAAATTATCGAAAACCTGTTGCTGCTTAAAAGGCAAACATTTTCGAGCCAAATTTATAGTTCGAAATCGACCAGTTCGTTTGATCTTAGAGAGCATGCCATACGCACTATATACGTATCTATATATATATATATATATATATATATATATATATTTCTATTCGAATCTATTTATCTCATATTCGGTTCACGTTTAAGCCAACGAAATATATTTTCCACTTACATTTGAATGGTTTATTGAATAAGTATATTTAATTTGTTTCAATAAGCATTGCTATGCCGACAAATTCTACGATACATATACTATGTACATTCAATACAACTTTCAGTGCATTTTGTGTTAAAATTGATTTGCTTTAAATTGTTTGTTTTCTTTTGTATTTCTTCTTGTTCTTCTTGTTGTTGAATTAATTTTGAAACCTATTTGATGATGCGTGCATTTAGTTTATCGGGCTCTTGACACTAAACTTGAGTCAGGTCAAAAAAGCATTGCTTCTAGCAATCAAAGCCAAATAACGGAAAATGAAAAAACAGAATTGGCCTACAATATTACAACATTGAACTTGCCAAATAAATTATGTTTTATTCAGTGAACAACGAAAAAACTGGTGCATACATTTAGGCCCTTAAATATAATAATTTTGCAGATCTCTCAGGTTATTCGTATGTGTGTGTGTGGGTGTTTGTGTGTATCTACTGTTGCGGTGTTGTGGTTGTTTGTGTCATTTACTATTATACACAAAAAAATTGTTTCTTATATATATTAATTTTTTTTTCATATATTTTTTTATATTTATTTTTTAATTGCCTATAACGTTTTCCGTTTATGTTCAATATGCAAGAGTACTTATCCAAGACAAAAAAAAATAATGATTATCCGAAACGAACAATTACCGCTAGTGTTTTAATTTTGTTCTTCATTTAGGCTTTTCACTTGCTACACAAAAATGCGAATCAAATTGAAACTAAGTACATTATTTATAGCTCGAAAACTTAAGATTTAATTTAAAAGCAGCTACTACAAATGTAGGTCTACAGTTAGGTTTCGATTTCAAAAAAAAAAACGATTTTGAGCCAAGTCGAAACAAAACGGGCTTTAAGCATTGTTCTGTTCTCATTTCATCGATTAATTGCACTAGTTTGCTGACTGCCGATTATCGACGATCAAATATCGATTTTTCTAGATGTGTACCCGATTTCTTTCCGCTTGCTTACAATTTGATATGTTTATCCAGAAAACTCAATTTAATTTAATTTCTTTTCATTTGTTTTTATTCGCTTTGGTTCAAATTCGTTTTCGATTCTTCTGCATTAATTTGCTGCTGTTGCTGTTGCTGCTGCTTGTTTTTCTACATCTACTTTAATGTACGTTCACTGCTCGTCCTTTTCCGTGTTGTTTGTGTCGTGCAGAGCGGCTTAAGGCATTGGAAAGTGATTCTGCTCAAAGTCTTTGTGTCGCTCCGCGAGCAACTTGTGCGAGTTGACGCTGTCCAGCCGTCGATCCGTGATGGCCACAAAGGGTAGACGCTGCTTTCGGCTGGCGGCGGATGACGACGACGACGACGACGACGACGAGGATGCGGAGGAGGATGGGGAGGAAGAAGGTGTGCCATCCACGACACGATGATAGACAAACGAGCTGAGCGGCGATGCTGGCTGTGGCGCTGTGGTGCTATTGGCACCGCCATCAACCGGCGGAGGAGGAGCAGCATGCCAGCTGCTCTGGCCGCGTCCGGCAACGTTCGCCACAAACTGGGCGCTGCGGCTGCGCGGCGTGCCCAGAAAAGTGCCCGTTATGGCCGGATACAGCGGCAGCTTAAACAATGCCGGTTTCGGCGTGGAGCCCACGGCGATTATCGGTGGCGCCGAAGTCGCTTTCGTTTCGCTTGCCCGCTGCCAGAAATCGACATGTTGTTCGTCCAGTTGCTTCTCCTCGCCGGGCAGACGATTCAGCTGGCTGCTGCTGCTGCTGCTGCTGGTGGGCGTGGCCGGTGTTGTTGTTGTCGAGCTGCTGCTGATGCGCTGCTGGGCAAAGAGATCCTCGTAACGGTGCTGATAGCGGCGACGCTTCTGCTTCACATACTCATCGTCCAGTCGGATAATCGGCGCCGATTCGTGCGGACCCGGCTGCAGCTGGGAGCCGCTCCAAACACCCGCAAACGGGGTGGGCGTGGCCGGCGGCAGGGTGCCCTCGAGCAGATTCAGCAGCTGCTTGTTGCGTCGATTGTATTTCTTGATGTACGGCGGCAGATTGGCCTCCTCGCCATGATCCTGCTGCGCCTCCTCCAGCTCAGCGGCCGTCTCGTAATCATCGTCCGCATCGTAGTCGGCATAGAGCTCCGGATGTGATTCGCGATAGTGTTCATCGTACACCTGGAACTGGACGCGCGCCAGATGCGGCCACTTGGCGTAGTAGCGCTCCAGCTGCTCCAGCTCGGTGATCTGGTGGCCCAGCTGCGGCTTCGGCGGCGGCAGCGGCGGCTCCGGCGTTGTCGCTGGCGCCGCCAACTGGGCCGGCGGCTTGCGCTGATACGGATTCGGAATCGGATTCGGATTCGGGTTGGACAGTCGCTGGCGTGCTAGCTTGTGATGGTGATGATGGTGCTTCAGATGATGGTGGTGCTTGGCCTGATGCTGCTGCTGCTGCTGCTGCAGCTGTTGCTGATCGCTGCTTTTGACGCCGTTGCGCAGCACGGGGCTGATGCGACGATACCAGTTCCCATTGTCGGTGGCGATGAGGCGCTCAATTTCCGTGTGATGGCTGTCTGCTGCTGTTGCCGGCGGCTGCTGCTGTTGTTGCTGCTGCTCCTCCTCCTCCTGCTGCTGCTGCTGATGATCGTAATAGTTGACCTGACCCTCGTAGAAGGGTTTGGCGGTGACGCGCTGCGGTCGAACGCCCACGGCAAAGATCGGCGCCGCATGTGAGTGCGACACCTGCTCCTGGTCCAGTTGCTGCTCCCGTTCCCGTTCCCGTTGCTGCGCCATCTCCTGCTCCCTTGCGCGCTTCAGCTGACGTTGCCGCTCACGATGCTCCCGATCCTTGCGCAGCCTGAGCGCATACTTGGGCATCAGCGTCCGATTGAGGTGCTTGAGGTAGTCCTTGTAGCGCTTCTTGTGGCTCTTGTGTCCGTTCCGGCGATTGCTGCGACGCAGCGCCTTAAAGCGCTCAAACGCCGACGGATTCTCGGTGGTGGCATCTGCAATGGAGAAATTGAGAAACGCAGATGCGGTGAGTGTTGGAATTGTGAGTCCCGGCACGATGCGCTCGCTCGGAAGTAATAGATTTCTATTAGGCCCGAGGACGACAACAAATCGCCATATTTGTGGCTGCTTGTTGTTGCTGTTGCTGTTGTCGTTGTTACTTTTTCTGTTACTGTTGCTGTTGCTATTGTTGTTGCTGGTTTTGTGACCCTCATCTAAGACCACAAAATCCGTTGCCCATAAGACCACAATTCATTTCATTTGATTGTGCATAAAAGTGCGGCAACCTCGCTATCAGAAACCCGGCCACGCCAAGTCTGCGAGGGCTGTTTCATTACTTCTTGGAAATTGTTATTAATTTTTTTTTTTTTTTTGAGTATCAATATCCTGATACTGAATCAATGATAATGATAATAATTGTTCACTTTTGCAAAACCTTTTTTTTTTTTGCATAATATATGAAGGAAGGTTTTTTCGATTTCGAATTTCGATTCATTAAAAATTTATACCCAGTATATAACGGATAGATTGACCGAAACTATATTAATTTTACTTATTATTGAGATCTTTTGGAATATGTTTCGTAAAATTCGGCAAGTTTTTTGAAAATCCGATAAATGTTAAATAAATTTCTACTTATAACTTTTGTCAGTATAGAATATATTTATAAACAGTCAAAATACATTTAAAAAATTTGAGTTCATCGTCTGATACAAAACTATATCTAAACTGAATCTAAAACTAAAACTGACTTTTGGCTTGATCGAATTAATGTGTCCAAAATAATCTCATTGTGTATTTGAGAGCATTAAATAATGAAGAATTTATATTGATTAAAAAACGCTTGTATCATGTATTATCGAACGGCCCTCAGAGGCGCTGAGACACATACGCTCACAAATACACATAAAAACCGAATAGCCAGAGACTGGCTTAAGATGCGGCCAGGCACAGGACCTCTGGCAGTCTAGGCACGTATCTGGGACGCCTACTCCACTACAATGAATGCAGTGCGAAGTTCATTTTTTTGTTTTTGGATTTTTCTTTTTGTTATTATTTTTTTTTTTTTTTTGTGGTTCAGGGCGTGGGGACTGGCAATCCTCGAGACATGTTCTACTTGGACCCTCGGCTCAGTGCCAAGCTATACAATATTTGCCGTTTTGTTGGCTTTATTGCTTCAAGCAGGGAAAAAAAATAAAAAAAACAAAGCCAAAAAAAAAAAAAACAAAAAAATTGAAAGCACACAAAACAAAACTGTTGTAATAAAATGCTTGCCCCATGGGAGTTTTGGTGTTCGGTTGGGCGTTGAAGCTCATTCCTTTTGATTTCTGGCCGAATTTGCATAACTTCTGCAAGGCCCATAAACTAATTAAGGCCACATGCGAGCAGCCATTGAAGTATTCACATTTGCACCCATATTAAAGAGTATTTTTGGTTTTTCAAATGTGGTCGGAAATCTTATGTGCACCGCCCCGGGGTGCCGGCATTCAATTGGGGTTTGCCAAACATATTTTCAATTTACGTACAACATTCAATGCCCCCAATCCCAACCCATCCCATCCCATCCCACCCACCGGTGCCAGCTTAGTGCACTGCAGTCCTGACCAGCTGGCCCAAAACCATAAAGGAAAACCAAATCAAAGTACACGGGACGCCCAACCGCAGTTTTCAACCAAACAGTAGCAGAAATTGCACAGCAATTTGTGGGATTATTTCAATTTGCTGATAATCAAAATAGATTATTGGCTAACTAATTAAACAAAATTAAACAAATTAAAGTTTAGTCCAATTTATTTTTTATATGATAATTTTTTAAAGCCCAATTAAATTTGTGGGTTTTATATGTTTTAAAGGAATTTTTGTTGCTTAAAATTGTTAAGCTGAAATTTACACAGTTCCATATGCTATCAAAATTCAATTAATTTGTAGATAATATTGTCATTTATTCAATTCAAGCTTTGACTTTGAAACCTCATATGAGCCCTAATTTGTTCGCAACCCACAAAAAGACGTTTGCATCGGATATCGATGGAAGTTAAGTTAATTTAATACCTTAAATGCCGAAATTTATGTATGTATTAAAGTGGGCAGCATTAAATTCGTAGCCGAATCCCATTGCGAATATCTGTTTGAGGCAGATTGACAGCTTAATTGGCCATATAATATTAAATATATGTATATCATATTTAATATCAATCGCTGCGCTTTAAAAATCCTTGACGTGAAACTGTCTCACAAATAAAAATGATATCAATACTTAAATCGCTTAAGTTTCAGTAAAATGGCAAATTAATATTCCTTATTTTAAAAAATTTAAAATTCATCGAAAAAAGATGCACGTATAATTATTTTCTGTGTTTTGTGCCCACTGTGCAACGTTTTGGCATATTTCATTCCCATGTTCGCTTTGCATGTTTCTGTGTGTTGGTTGTCTGTCCCTTCCCATGCCACGCCCACAATGCCCAGACTTGTCCGCATTGCTGGCCCTGCATTCAGCCTGTGGCTTACTGTATATCTTTAGCCGTATATCTATTTCGTTGGTATCTGCTATTTTGGCCAGACTTTGTACAAGCTTTGCCACTCACGAAAATACCCAAATGACTTACCCGGATGATAACGCAATGCAGATTCCGAATTCTCGCCGTACTCAACGGCCATGAAATGTGCGTCCTGCTGATGTTCTTGTTGTTGCTGTTGTTGTTGAGTCTCATTTATTGTGCGGCCAAAATAGCTGCTCAAGTAATTGGCTTCTGATTTGCTGGCACTGTCTTCGCTGCTGCTCGGATTCTGGCCGCCATCGTAGAAATGCAGCTCGCCCACATCGCTGGCATCCACCTCCAAGTTGGACGGTCCGTTTTGTTGTTGCTGGTGCGCCTGGATGCGGCCTATGCCGTAGTTATCCTTCTCGTAGTATCTGCCGCCCAGCCAGGATGCGACGTTGCCATGACGCTTCTGTTTGCGTCCGATGGGCTGCGAAAGATTTCGTTTGCTTGATGCGACAGTTGTTGTTGCCGCAGTTGTTTTAGCTGCTGTTGCTGCTGCTGCTGCTGCTGCTGCTGTTGTTGTCGTAGCTGTTGTTGTGGTGCTGGCCGGCAATGTTGTCTCCCTGGCTGCTGATTCGTCATTGTCAATTGTGGACTTAATGTTTTCCGCCAATACTTTATCATTACCAAAATTGTCCTCAATATCGCCGATTGCCATAATGTCCTCGCCAGCCACATCCTCAGATGGTTGCAACGCTGATTGGCCCGGCGCTTTATTAAATTTTCGTTCATTTAATATTTCAATGGAATCAAACAGCTGCTCCACTGGCTTCTCTGGCTCTCGCGCCCATGGCCGCTCTGCCCCCTCCCCCAGCCGGTCCAGCTGTTGGCCTGGTCCGTTGGTATTTGCCTGCTGCTGTTGCTGTTGCTGCTCCTTTTGGCTCTGTTGATTTTGCTGTTCGTGCATGTTCTTAAATTTTTTATACGCAAAACTTTTGCTGCCAAAGTTCGCGTTCGGCATCTCATCCTCCGCATTGTGCTCATCGGTATCCTCATCCTTGTGCTGTTTCTCCTCCCAGTTCTCGTCTTCGACGACGTCAACGTTGTCGTTGTCGTCACCGGAAGTGGATTTTGTAGCTGACGCTGTATCTACAACAGCTAGAACTTCGTCTTGTTCTTCAGCACCTCCGGCTTCTGTCTTTCCGTCGTCTTCATCATCATTGGCAGCTCTCTTCGGCAGCATGTTCTCTTTATTGTTTTTCAATTTGTAGTTGTAGTGGCTTTTATTGTTGTTATGGTATTTCTTCTTGGCCGCCTTGCCATCTTTGGCTAGGTAAACACTGAAATTCCTTGAAGTGGGCCTTTGAGATTCAAGTATCTGCAAGAATACAAGCGAACAATGCAAGAACGTAAAGACAATAAAAGCGATTCCCATTCCCGTTCCCAATCCTATTCCCATTTCCCCAAATGCATCAGTTCTTGTATACCTATATACACTATATAAATATATATTTATACACATATATATGTATATATAGGCTAAGAAAAATAAAAAAAAAACCAATAAAGCCAAATAAGAGCGACTAAAGGGCGCACCGAGATACTCAGTTACTCAGTTAGACACATGTGCGACAATAAAAGGCAAGTTTGGTGCAGCTCGAAGGATGCCTTCAAAGTTGCTGCCAGTCTGCCAGACTGCCTGTCAGCCGAAACCGACTGCAAAGCGCTGATTAGATGCGAACGTGGCAGCCATGCGAGCATCTAGTATGAGATTGCATTTGTCCAAACCATTAAGCCCAAGTGTCACGGCAATTCTTGTGAAACTTTCCAACTGAATATTGTAACTTGCCAGCCATTGAAAACTGTTTTAGGATGCATTCATCCTTGTTGTTGAGCTTTTTTTTTGTGTGTTTTTTTTATTAACTTTTCGCAAACACAATTGAATTCGATAAGGAAAATCGGCAAACACCAGTAAGGATGTTCTATCCAATGCAGATCAGGTGTTGTTTTGTTAACGTGGCTTAAATTTTGCAGCTATTCAAAGTTTGGTAACTGTTGGCTTTTTTTCTATGAAAGAACTTGAAAGGAAGAACTTACATTGCTAGTCTAGAATAAATACTCTATAAAAATAATATGTTGTATACTATCTTTTCAAGATATCAAAAAAAAAAAAAAAATTACAAATCCTAAAACTAACGTTCTGTAATTTCAAATAAAAATCATGAGAATTGCATAGAAAGGCGTTACTTAAAACAGAGATGGCGCATGAGCGATAAGGCTAGACAGCTGAATGGTGTGTGAGAGAGAAACACGAATAGTAGAAGTAATTAAAAGTCAATTAGAGAACAGAGCTCATCCTCTTCAATTACAATAACAAAATTTGTGCACATCTACACCTATAATTTATCACCATAAGCTTGAATTGGCACAATGAGAATTGCATAGAAAGGCGATTTGTAAAACTGACTTTTCTCTGATTCCCATTATTTACAAAAAAGAACAAAATTGAATCGAATTGAATTGCGATAATCTGCGAAAAGAGAAATGTTGTGATTTTTGATTTTTGACGTTTCATCAGCTCGCATGATGAGCTTAATGTAATGGACTCTACTGCAGATTAGAGAAGTGAGCACAACAATGTTTTACTGCCATCGTCGGATCGGCAGACTGGCTTAACTGGTCTGGCTGAATGATGATTTGAAGCTGACCCCGTTGGGCTGGCAAACTGCATATTTAAAGCAATCATTCAGAAAAGTAATTTGACTCGCCCAGCACATTGTGCGACATTTCAATGCGTTTCCCTTTCCCTTTTTCTTTATCTATCTCTATTTCTTTTTCTACTTTTCTGTCTGTCTCCCATACTTTTTTTTTCTTATTTTTTTTTTTTATTTTGCGACATGTGTGCTGTTTCAATAGAACTGACCTTATTTGAAACACTTGCTGACTTTCAGCACTCACAAAGCATGTGCACACACACCCACACACACCCACACACACCCACACACACCCACACACACGCACACACACATTCTGCCTATACTCACAATATCAGCCGCCTCGGACTCGTCGTCGTCGTCGTCATCCGCAGGCTCAGCATATTGCAGCTGGGAGGCCGCATCCTCGCCAATGTCGCCATCATGCTGGTCAAATATGTCCTCGGGTATGGTGGCCTCAGCTTGTAAATTGAAGTCTGTAAAAAATAGAAGAGGTTAGCTATGGGTTAATCTATTTGCAAAACTTGCATTCGTACAACAAAATCATAGAAAACGGATGCTAAAAATTTCCCATCTTGTGAACTTGTGAATATGTTTTTTTTAAAAATCGCTATGCACGCCTGCCTTGATGACCTGTCTTGTTAGGCGTCTTGTTGTATTGCTGATTTAGTAGATTAGGGTATTATTTGTATCATGGTTCGTTTTTTTTTTTCATAATCCTCGAAACCTGTCGAAGGGACATGTCTTTATGCCATGAAAGCTCTCTCTGCATTTTATAATAAAAAATAATTTTCTTTGTTCGTCATAAAATTTTCAATATAAAGAGATGTCATGCAAATGTTTATGTAAAAGCCAAAAAAATATCTAGCCCCACTCTTAGAACAAAAATGTTGAAGAGTGCCCGGCGATGCGGTATACCGCAATACACAAAAAAAATATGTATATGTATATATATATATATATATATATATATA
>SCDY01001416.1:0-39289 GCA_004143825.1 Drosophila micromelanica
TTTCCCAAGTCGTAACTTTGCCAAAACTCAACCGATTTTGATGAGGTTGGTCTTTTTATTCATGGTTTAGTGTCTATTATTTGAATTCTACATTTCAGTTTAAAAATAAAATTTTTTGTCCAAATTCATGCCAAAGATTTTCGAATACATACCCTAGTGTTCCCTTATAAGGATAGGTCTCAAATTTCCAAGGCGTAACTTTGCCAAAACTCAACCGATTTTGATGAGGTTGGTCTTTTTTTTCATGGTTCAATGTCTATTTGAATTCTACATTTCAGTTTAAAAATAAAATTTTTTGTCCAAATTCATGTCAAAAATGTTCGAATATGTAGCCTAGTGTTCCCTTATAAGGATAGGTCTCAATTTTCCCCAGTCGTAACTTTGCCAAAACTCAACCGATTTTGATGAGGATGGTCTTTTTATTCATGGTTCAATGTCTATTTGAATTCTACATTTCAGTTTCAAAATAAAATTTTTGGTCCAAATTCATGTCAAAAATTTTCGAATATATACCCTAGTGTTCCCTTATAAGGATAGGTCTCAACTTTCATAAGGATGGTATTTTTGTTCATGGTTTAGTTATGCCTAAAAAACGGAGTCAAAAAACCGATAAACTTGATCTGCGTATGGTATATACCAACCGAAGGAGTCCAAGATCAGCTTTCCAGCTTTTGTAGTAATACATATATTTTAATGTAGAATAAATATATAACACTTTTAACAAAGTTATGGTGGTTTGAAATATGGGAGCTATGGATCCGAGAGTTTTACATTTGCAAGCTTGTGTCAATTTTAATCTGTCTGCAGTGGGAGTAACCAACAAATCCTAACACTTTTTAGATAGACGGACAGAGAGCAGGACGGGTATTACATGAGTACAAATATGGGTTTTCTTACAAACATATATATATAATTATATATAAATGGTAAGAATATATAGATTCCGTCTTACCTTTAAAAAAAGGCGCCATATCGAAGGCGCCAATGCAGCCGCGACTGCAGAATTGTCCAATAATCACTTCCAGATAGTAAATGGGCCTGCCAACAAGCAGCAGGACCACCAGATAGGGTATAAGAAAGGCACCGCCGCCATTTTCCAGTGCTATAAACGGAAAACGCCAGACGTTGCCGAGACCCACACTTAAAGCAATGCACGAGAACAGAAACTCGACGCCCTTGCCCCAAGTGTCCCTCGTGGTGACGGGCTCATCCACCAGCTGTTCGCGTCCCTCTTCGCTGCTGCTGTCCATGGCCAACTGGGGAATGGATATGCAAATAAGTTCGTTTCATACCATGTTTAGAAACTGAAAAGGGGTATATTGGTTTTGTGCAATGTCAGACTTATGGTCTTTATCCGTGTCAGAGTAATGCTAATAATATTTTACTATTAAAAAAAATGTATTTAAAACTTGAATATTACTGTTATCTGGAGTCCTTGAGTTCTACTTACCAGTTCACTGGTGTAGACCACGCAATCCTTTTCGTTTGCTAACTTTACGCCCGTCCCTCCGTCCCTTAACCTATTCAGTTTTTCGAATTGAGCACTATCCATGTTTATGTAGGTGCGCCGAACGATGCAAGATCTCAGGTACATCTGTGGGAATGAACCAGGTTTTTCTTTTTTATAGGCCACACACGCTGCTTGTTTAGAATATATAGGCCTTCACGATAACAGATACATTGTTTCCTAATCAGTCAAATATATACAATATCAGATTCGGTTACAGTTGATAAGCCCCGCAATTAAACCTTACAGTGCATGTAAAACTCTGAGTGAAGACGTGAAAATTCAAGAGATAAATGATTGGCTTAGAAAATTGCGAGCGAAATTTATAACATATAAAATATAATTCAAATATCTCATAGATTTTGTAGAGAATAATTTTTTTGTTTTGTTTTTTATACCACTTTTTTAACTGGAAATCTTTTATATTATTATTGTTATGATTTGTATAATTATTATTATTATTTTTGGTATAATTACGAAAATGGATTATCTATTTGGATTAAAATGGATTTACTATTTGTTTTATATAATTGTAAATATTTTTTTTTTAATTTATCTAAGTCAAAATTTTTACCATCCGGGTAAATAATTATTCTCTTTAAAAATGTGGTATTTTTATGAACTTAATTGCTGAAACTTTTGCAAATAAAAATATTAAACAAATTTGCTCACTCTTATAACATATTAATTTTTTTTTTATTATTTTTTTACTTTCTGAGGGCAACAACTTTCTGTGTGCTGGGCAATAAACCCTTATCTTAATTTTTTTTTTTAAATTTTTTTCAAATTTGTTTACCAATTTCAATACACGTTCATCGAGTCATATGGAAATCTTGATTTACGATATGATAAACAAGAAAAATAAGCTAGTAAAAGTTGTTTCCCAATTTTAAATTTTTAGTTTGTCTTGTCTACGCATTACATACTTTTTATGCCAATAAAGTCAGTCAATAATAATAATAATTACTATTCTTTAAAGTGAATAAGAAGCTAGATTAGATAAACTGTATAATATATAGAAAATCTCAGTTATATTTTTAATAGCTCTAATAACACTTCTACTTTTTAGTTGGCTTCAAATCTCTAGCTTTATCAGGGGATTATGTTAGGCAAATCTTTTCATGTGTAGACAAAAAATACTAAAAGAGAACAGCTCAAATTTGGCTGTTATTTATCTGTTCTTATCGTTGGCGTAGGTTCTCTAATCTCCCACAAATAGAACAAATCTTATGTAGAGTAGTTAAAAATTGTTGTATTTAATTAAACTGTGACAAAAATTTCACTTATATAACGCTCAAAACTAACAATAATATCGTCAAGTTTTTAGAATGTTCAAGAAAATGCACTTGGTTTAGAAACTGAACGAAATCAGGCACTTAGAAAATTTCTATTATCAAATTTTCCGATTTTATTATAACTTTACAATTTTTTAAATAAACCAAATTATATAAAGACAAATTTTGATTTCTTTGAATCAAAACACTCTTTAAATAAAACCAGAGGAAAGCAGTAAATACGGTGCAACCGACTGCGAAATATTTTATTCACAGTATAGCCAAAAGCCGTCAAAGGGATTATTGTAAGGTCCACTTAGGGACTATTTTTTTTAATTTTTGTAATTCAAATCAAACTATTTTCGATTGCGTTTAAAATATTATTTTGCAGAATTCAAGTTTCTAGCTTCGGCACTGGACCGATATATATATGTAGCAAACCAATATGCTCCTTTTCAGTTTGTGAGCAGTGTATAAAAATTGATTTCACTTGGCTTACGAGTACTGGCACCGCCTGTGACGAGCTGCTCGACGCGACTAAACCGAAACATAACTGATAAACCCCAAAGAAATCTACGCAGAATCTGTGCCGCGGGGCAGCGCAGTCGCATCTTTCAGATACAGATGCCCGATTCGGTATATAGACAGATTATGCTACGCCGTTACATCGGCATCTGGTTGAAACCAGTTTGAGACCCTGCGCTCAAAATGCAAATCGTTTCAATTAAAAATATTTTGCGATTCATGTGCCGCCGACCCACAAATGAAATAGTTTACTGGACAAAATATATAAAGCCGATCTATTGGTAATTACAAACAAATGAAATGCTTTTGGTTTTCACAGACAATAATTTAGATATGCGTTTGACCGATACATAAATATATTTATACATATATGTGTATTTGTGTGTGTGTGCTTATTTAAAGAGAACAATTAATAATTGAAGAAAGGCTATAATATAATTATCAAACTAGTTGAAAATGTGTTTAGAATCCTTCTGTATGTATTTGTTCTTCTTGTTGGTTTTTGTTATAGTTGTTGCTGTTGTTCTTGTTGTTGTTGTTTTTGTTTTATATGACGAAGATTTAACACTTCATGAGCTGGCACTGGCTCAAACATATTTTTTCCATTACTGCCAATTAGAATTTTGACATAAACTCGACTGCAATCGCAAAAGAGACAAAGGAATACATATTAATATAAAGAGTAGTAAGGTACAGTAGAGACTCGTAACAAGTGCCGCTTACCATAATACTTTATTATTAATTTTGGTATAGAATACATATATATGTATGTATGTTGTGTCATTATGATTTATTCCATGCCTGCAACATCCACATCGCTAACATCGCTGCCTACCATTAGGTTATTTCTGCGACAAGACGGTATTATAGAAATGGGCATTAAGAGTGTTAAACAACAAACAAGGCTGCAAATCAGAATTGCTTCTGGTTTTTATTTTTTGTGAACTTGGGATATTCACAAATATAATAAAAAAAAATATTTTTAATTTTTTTGCTTTTATATAAATATTTGAAATTTTAAAACTCATTCCTAAATTTTTGGGTAGCACTCAAATTAAGATTTTTTCTCAAAAATATTTGACTTAATTAATTATCGTTTTTCTGGCTTGCAGCCGTGTTTATTTGAATATTCTCGTGGCTATCCAGCGTACTTGTTACGAGTTGAGCAGACAAAAAAAGAAAACCTATATAGATATAGAGCTTCTTGCACGCTTTGGACAACTACTTACACGGTACGCCGTAAGTGATCGAGCTCATCCTTGAGCAAGGCATTCTTCTCGCCCAGTTTTGTGTGCAGCTTTACGCTGCGCGCATTGCTCTCCTCCAATAGCTTGATCGCATGCTCCTGGCTGGTCAGTTTCGTCTGCTTCAAGCTGAGCGTAGCGCATAAATTCTGGAACTGCTCGTTTGTGGATGCCAGTTCGTTGGTTATCTGCGAGTCGAAGCAAAATCGTTAAGAGCTGCTCAAAATACCCCTTAACTATTGGTTGTGTTGATAGAAGAAGGCATCTCCATTGTTAGTCCACGTCGATATGGCCATGTCTGTCCATCAATCTGTCCATCAATCTGACCATCAATCTGTCCACCAGTCTGTCTATCAGTCTGACTATCAATTTTGTCCATTAGTCCGTCCATCAGTCAGTCTACCCATCAGTCAGTCTGTCAATCAATCAGCCCATCAACCAGTCCATCAATCAGTCCATCAATCAGTCCACCAATCTGTCCATCAATCAGTCCATCAATCAGCCCATCAGTCAGTCCACCAATCTGTCCATCAATCAGTCCATCAATCAATCCATTAATCTTTACATCAATCTTTACATCAATCGTGGCCGTGACCGTGAAAATGTTTACCCAATCCTTATCTTTAAAATTTGGAGGCTGACTTAAATTTTTGTAAATCTCCAGCTTTTATCGAGTTGAAATTTGAAGTGTACAAAAAAGTCGTAAAAATCCTTCTGAAGCTGAAGTCGTGTTCACTCGGACAGATAGGAAAGGACAACAAGACGGACAGTGTGAGAGCATTAACATTAACTAACATGAAACCTACATATTAAGCTGACTACAGGGTATTTACCTGCGTAATAAACGAGTTTTTATCGCTAACTTGAGCCATTATATCATTTATCTTGCGATTGCTCTCCTGTTCGCGCTGCTTCATCTCCTGATCCAGGGAGTTGATGCGCTCACCGCGCACGGCGAGCACCTGGCGATGATGTTCGATCTGCTCCTCGAGTCTGGCCATTTTGAGTTCCGCTTTGCGGAGCGCCTCCTGCTTTTGCTCCAACTCTTCGCGCAACTTTTGCTCCTCCTGCTCGTGGTTGGCCTGCTCGGCCTGCAGTTCCCTATTAAAAACCGAGAGAGTTTTGCAATTGAGACTTAACCAGAGAGGGAGGGGCCTTAGCCAACCTAGTGTGCGCCATGTCCAGCTCGTTACTTGTCTCCGACTGGCATTCCTTGTCCTGCCCCATCTCGCTCAGTTGGCGCGTCTGTTCGGCAATTAGGTGATCCCTGTCGGCCAACATCAGGGTGAGTTCCTCGGCCCTCGTTTTCAGGTGTTCGCGATCCGACTGCGCCTGCTGCAGTTGTGTGGCCAGATCCTCAACGCGCTCCACATGCTGGCTGATCGCCAGCCGGGACGACTCCAGGTTGCCCTCGTTCTCGTCGAGGCGCTGTTGCAAGGACCTGTTCCTGTTGGAATTAATTCATTAATTAATTGATCCCATTTTGTGATACATCCTTCTCACGTTTCCTTCATTTGCTTGATCTCATTTTGCAGATCGTCGATGGCATTTCCCTGCTCCACCACCGAGATGTTCGCTTTGGCCAGCTCCAGGGCCAGATCCTTGGACCGTTTCCGCGATGCCTCGAGCAGCCCCCTCAGCTCATCCCGGCTCTTGCGCAGATCGACCAGGCCCGCGTCCAGCTTGGCATTGGCGCTCTTCAGCTGACTGTTCACCTCCTTCAAATCGCAGATCTGCCGCCTCAGGCCGCACCGCTCGTCCTTGCCGGCGTGGCTGCACAGCTGGCCGAGCTCATTGTCCACAGCCACCAATTTGTTGTTCTAAGAGATGTCCGTAGATCAAAATCAGTTCGAACTGTAGAGAGAGAGAGAGTTTAACCCACCAGCTCGTTCTTCAGCTTGCTGAGCAGATCCTCGCGTTGAGCAGCTGCCGTTGCCTCGTCCTTGGCCATCTGCACGGCTGTAATCTGCTCGAAGATGATCGTGAATCCATCCTTGAAGACATTGTGACACAGTTGCTTTAAATCATTCACCGATTGCACAGCTAAACGAGGCATTTAATAATTAATTATTTTGCAATTGTTTAAAAGAAGTTGGAGGGGGAATCTCACGCAGATTTGTGGGCAGGCCATCTTCGTGCATTATGGCGACCAGCTTGTAGGCACAGTTAAAGCCCCGCTCCCGAAAACAGGACACCTTCTGCATAAACTCCGACTGCATATTCTCCAGCCGCTTTTGCAATTTAAGAAGCGGCTCTGGAAATGCATCCGTTCCGGTCAACTCCAGATCTGAGCAAACGCTGTTCGATGTCAGGCTGGGACTTCTGCAGTCCTTGGCTCCTTTGTGGCCAGCTGGCATGGAATAAACCAAAACTGTGATTGGCAATTGACAGTTGGATGTGGGTTAAAGTGCACCCACCATTGTCGGCATCTGTCTGAGATCGGCGTAGTCGATGAATACGCTGCTCCGTCAGTCGATTCAATCGCGGCCTGATAAATCGGCCGATCGTCTTTGGCGTCGCCTCCGTCTCGACGTCCGTGCGGCGGGACGTCAAACTCGTTATGGATGTGGCTGGTTCCAAGCAGGTAACTGGCTTGTCCTTATTTTTATTGACCAAAGTGACCTTTGTTTGCCTCTTTATAGGCGGCCTTGCCTGTAAATTAACAATTAATTTTCTGAATACTCTTTCTTTTTAGCCACAATCCGCACTTACTGCGGCTGTCTGCAGCTTGGACGCAACGGATTTTGTTGCAACATCTTTGCCACTTTCCTTTAAAGGCACTGCAAAAACAGAGATAAATTTTATTAGGAGAATTTATTATTATTGTTATTTTCTTCCTTTTTTTTGGATACCTACAATGCGATTCGACGGCGGAATTTTGCATCTTTCGTGTTGCTTGAATTCTAATTGTTATTGTACCAAAAAAAAAAAAAAATCGTCTGACTTAAAATATTTATTCAGATCTAGAAAGAAAAATATAATACAATTTCGAAATACGAAACGCAGTGTTGTACTGTTTGATGTTGAATGAATAGTAAAAGTTCACTGGAATGACTGAAAAATATCCTTAGACAGTTAACTGTCAAATGTGTGAAGAGCCTGCTTTGTATCTTTTCAAATGAAATGAGCGAATTCATTTAATATAATAATAAACTGTTTGACTTTAGATTCTCATTAATCAATACGCAAAATATGCTTATCGGTATTTCGATATATTCAATTTCATTAATATCGATAAAAATCGATTTTACCAATGGGTTTTTTTCCCATATCCTGGAGACTATAAAAGATGCATTAGATTTCGTGCGATATTTTGGATTTTGGATACACCCCCTAATCGCTCCAAATATCGAAAAACCCCAAAAACCGCAAATCAAAAACTACAAACTTAAAAATTAGTTTGTACATACATTTCAATGATCTTAAAAAGTCCTAAAAATGTCATAACAATCATACTGCTAGTTAGAAAGATAATTAAGAATTTAGTTTCGAAAACTATCTCTAAAAGTTGCTGACTCTATAGAGTCAGCTATAGCTGTTAAATTGTGAGAGTTATGTATTTTCTATACTATAAATAAATTAAAACAGCACAGACTCATCCCGTTCATACTAGGAACTGGAAGTTAGGTTCTACCCAAAGTTCCTTATACTTCATAAAAACAATATATAGGATAATTTGCTATTGACTGCAAACATTTTTGTATTTTAATAAGAGTAATAAGCCAAATCATCAATATCAAACAAATATTATTGTATATATTAATATACCATAAAAACATGCTATCTTGAACCACTTTAATCATTCATTTCTTTCTTCTATTCTAAAATGTGCTCTCGCGAACATTGTTTAGAACAGCGCGATAAAAACAAAAACCCGCACAATCAAAACATAAACAAATGCACACAAAGCAAATGCGGCTGAAGCAGCGCCCCAAAAGGGAAGCAGCAAGAACAGTCTCTCCGGCACCCACTCAATGTACCCCTAACCACCAGCCCCCACCCCCTGCAACCCCGCCCCCTCTACTTATGAGTAGCTGCACATCGTTGAGAATAGTTGAGAATAATTGAGCTCGTGCAATTTTGCATTTCAGTTGCGTTTCGAGCGTCTGACGAGACGGTCGTGAATATTTAAATTTGAATAAATGTGGATACGAAGCGAATTTTCGAGTGCAATTCTATTGAAATGAAAAGATAATCACAGTTTCTAGTTGATTGGCTAACATATATACAAAACAAAAAGTACAGAATTTGTAAATGATTGCAAAAAGTTTGTGATATTTGTGATTTTGTTCCGATTAATCGTAGGTTACCAGGGCGATTTTGTGGGGGTCGTCGTAGTGCCAGCGTCGAAACCCTAAAAGTGATTTTAATGATGTGCTTTTCTATTGGAATTGCTTTCCCTGCTGCTGCTGCTGTTATTTTGCACCATTCAATTGAATTTAATCAGCGATTCGGGGAAGCTTCTCGCTCTTCCGCTTGGAAATGGGGCGGCGAGCGAAAGAGAAAGTGCATAATATATACATATATGAGGAATTCGGGGAACTCGTTAACTGTCTCATTAAGCATATGCTATTAAATTAGCCCCTAAATCAGCCCTTTAGCTTTTTATTGGGCTCAACATTTGCCTTTCTCATTATTAACGTATATTTATCTACAAAGTATTACGAATTAATTATTTTACTATATCAATATATTTCTACTGTGATTTATAATATTAATATAAATAAAATTTATTTTTATTTTATTTATATAATTTTTTTCTATATTTTTTTATGTTAAATAAATTAATATACAAATAATATCCGATTTAATTTAAATTATCTTTAGGGCTGTCCATTAATAACTTTTTTAATTAAATTACATCTATTATTTATTTGAAATAATATCTTTCCTACACATGTATTTCGTAATGTCAAGAAATAGTTGCAATGTCAAGAGCAATTGTAATCGATCCACATATGCTCAACAAATTGTTGGTTTGACATTCGATACAACTGATCATGATCAATTAAAAAGCTTAATGAGCTATGGACATATTTATAAACATGTTTCCGCATTAGAAAGAATAGAAATTGAAATTAAGTGCTAATTCTAAAAATACATTAAAACAATTAAAAATAATCCTGAGTTCTAAACTGAGAACTGAGCCTTCGACTTCTTTTAAGAGCAGGAAAATAATTCTTCACCTAGTTTTTGTTTTTTATTTCTTTGACTATTTAATACCTTAGGTTTCCATTTAAAATAAATAGTCTGTTAATTTTTCTTTCTCTCTCAAACTCTCTCTGAGTACTTTAAGAGAGGCCTCTAATTTCTCTTTTCCATTTATTTCCCAATTCGACTGTTCAATTGAAAAGCCCGTCACATGACAATTGCCCCAAACTAAATATAGAAAACATGTTTAATGTAATTGTAATTGCAGTTCCCAGAAGAGATAGAGAGAAACGGAGAAAGATATGACAATGTTGAGATTTCTATGCATCATTTTGTTGGCCCACCTGGTGCAAGGTTGCAGTCGCGTGCCACAAGGCGCCACCGCGGCCAAATCGCCAGTGGATGACAATTTTGTGGTCTCCGTGGCGAACAACGCGCAGAGCTATGTGCCTGGCCAGCGATACAATGGTGAGTAAGGGATGAAACCCCATTTTATAGTGAGATTCTCATCCTTCATATTCATTTTTGATAGTCTCGCTGAGCGCCTATTCGGGCCTTTCATTTGTGAGCTTCATGCTCGGCTTGGAGCTGGAGGGCGGCGACGGCGAGGACGATCCGAATGCAATGGGCGCCTTTGAGATCAGTGATCTGTCGGAAATGCGCTTCAGTCCGCGCTGTCCCAATACCGTGGAGAACACAAACACCAATCTGAAGACGCACGTCGAGGTGGTTTGGGCAGCGCCCAGCACGCCCGGCCAGGGCTGTGTCCTGATCCGTGCAACGGTTATGCAGCATCGCGATGTTTGGTTCATGGACGACGGCCTGCTGACCAAGCGCATGTGCGAGGAGGAGATGGATGACATCAACACCCAGCCCAGCATTGTGGATCCCTGCTGTGCCTGCGATGAGGCCAAATATGAGGTGAGCTCTTCTTGGGTTAAATATTCCCATGATCGCTTTCAGCCGCTTCCTCCTTGCAGCTTACCTTCGAGGGCAAGTGGTCGCGTCACACGCATCCCAAGGATTTCCCGGCCAATAGCTGGCGCACCCGTTTCAGCGACATCATCGGCGCCTCCCACACCATCGACTATCGTTTCTGGCAGTACGGCGAGCTGGCCAGCGAGGGTTTGCGCGAGGTGGCCGAGCACGGATCGACGCGCACCCTGGAAAGCGAGCTGAAGGATCAGAGCGAGCACATCCGCACCATTATCAAGGCCCGTGGGATTGCCTATCCGAATGTGACGGGCAAAACATTTGCCGTGTTTCGCGTCGACTCCAATCATCATTTGATCTCATTGGTTTCCATGGTGGATCCCTCGCCCGATTGGATCGTCGGCGTCTCCGGACTGGAGCTTTGTTTGCCCAACTGTTCGTGGGTGGAGAACAAGGTGCATAATCTCTATCCCTGGGATGCGGGCACGGACAGCGGACCTTCCTATATGGTTAGTTGGGGATTTGAAATTAGGTGTCGCATTCTATCTACCTTTGATTTCTTTTAATTACAGTCTGCGGATCAGCCTCAGGTGCCGCCCGATGTTGTGCGGCGCATCAAGTCCAATTATCCGAATGATCCACGTTCGCCCTTTTACGATCCCACGGGTGCAGAGATGAAGCCGCTGGCCACACTCCACATAAACCGGCGTCGTCTCTACGAGAAGAACTGCGAAACAGCTGATGGTGGGTTCCGTTTCCTACAAGCTTTTTCTTCTTTTACCAATGCGCTTTGATTTACTTCAGCGGAGCAACTGCCTCCGGAGTGCACCACAACGTCGTGGAGCCGCTGGGATGAGTGCAGCGCCAAGTGCGGACCGGGCAAACAGTACAGAACACGCGAGTTTAAGAATCCCACGCTGGCCATGGTAAGAGTGACCTTACCCAGAGGTTGGATTACCCATATTCCAATTCCTATTTCACAGCGTCACAGATGCAACAACGCCCTGCGCGAGGAGAAGCACTGCGTGGGTCGCAGGTGCGCCACATTTAACGAGGAGGTGCCGGAGGGTGGCCAGCCGGAGGCGGAGCTGCCCGGCACCGATCCCGAGTGCGGCCTGTCCGAGTGGAGCGAGTGGAGCTCCTGCACGGTGACCTGCGGCACCGGGGAGATGATACGCACCCGTCACTATCTCAATCGGCGGGCCAAGAAGAAGTGCCAGAAGGCGAGCAAGGCGCGCCTGCAGGAGGCGAAGATGTGCGAGGCCAGCGACTGTGGCGGCGACATTGGCAACGAGGCGGGCGGCGGCAACGGCGGCAACGGCGGCGGCGACGCTGGTCCGGAGGAGGCGCAAGCCGAGACTGAGGATGGTGTCGCTGGGTCGGAAAGGCGTTCGCTGTTCCGCAACTTTCAGAGCTACAGCCAACGCAGCGAGGATTACATACCGCCCGTCTGCGGCGTCTCGCCCTGGTCGGATTTCTCGCCGTGCCTGGGCCCGTGCGGCGGCACCGGCAAACGTCAGCGGATGCGCAAGGTGTGGAACAACAACGAGGTCTACGGCGTGCACGATCCGAACGCCGATGGCCGCGATCCCTGTCGCCACATCAAGCTGCTCGAGGAGGTCACCTGCACGAATCCCAGCTGCGACACCGTCGTGCCCCATCTCTGCTACGAGACGCTGCGCGAGAGCCACTGTCGGGACAGCGACGTGACCAACTTCTGGTACTACGATCACGTGAGCGATCAGTGCGCCATCTACTGGTCGGACCGCTGCGACACCAATCAGAACAAGTTCAAGTCCAAGGAGGAGTGCGACGACACCTGTCGCCTGCCCCGCCACAAGCAGGAGCTGCACCACGAACGGCTCAGCTCGGAGCCGACGCAGCGCGTCGATTGTCTCGTCTCCGAGTGGATCGCGCACAGCTGCAACGCCAGCTGCGGCGAGGGCGTCCAGCTGAGGACGCGTCGCGTCCTCCGCACCCCGAAATACGGCGGCAAGCAGTGCCCCAAGCACCTGGTGCGCCTCGATCGCTGCTATCAGCGCTGCGACGACATGTACTCGGTGAGCGGCGCCCTCGGGGAGCGCCGGCACATGCCCGCCAAGTTGCAGACGCAGACGCTGGAGCCGCGCGACGAGTGCCGCTACTCCGAGTGGTCCGCCTGGACCCCCTGCACCGCCAGCTGCGGCGACAACTCGGTCCGCCAGCGCACCCGCACCCTGCTCAACACCGATCTGAGCTACAAGTGCAAGGATCGCGTCCGCATCGAGAAGTGCGTCCAAATGCCCTGTCAGCTCAGTGGCAACGACGAGACCGACAAGTGGTGAGAGGGAGAGATCCTTTCAATTAGCTTAGCTGCAAGTATTAGCTGCTCCCTGATTGCATGATTCAAGGGGGCATATTGGCTATCCAACCTATGTACTCCTATTTAATAAACACCAAAGTGGTGTAATCTATTTAATTGAAGTTTCAGATACCTAATAAAGAAATCTAATTATGAAATTTTAAGAACTTATAATATATTTCAAGTCTGTAGTGTGATTTTTTTTAAATCTGCTTTATATATTTTATGTTCTCTGAGATATGATGCGAATACCAAAGGTTGAAATCGATTTTTATCGATATTAATGAAACGGGGCAAGATATCAAAAACAAAGTGATCGATAAACTTGTTATGCATATGAATTAAAATAATCTAAAGCCGAGTTTAGGTCTCTAACGTTTGTATTTTTCGAGAATAGACGGACATGGTTAAATCATTTCAACTCATCGTACTGATCAAGAATATATACTTTACGGGATCGGAGATGCTTCCTTCTGCCTGTTACATACATTTGCACAAAACGTTTATACCCTTTTTACCTCATTTTCATGTTTTATACGTTGAATAATCAAACCTCACTTGCTTTTCTATTTAAAATACCAGGCGAACATAAATTGGGCACTAAATGACTTGATCTTAGTTCTAGCTGTGCAGCTTTCACAGCTTTTAGCGCAGCTTTCACAACTTTTAGCGCAGTTTTCACCTTAGCTTTCAGCTCAGCTTTCAGCGCAGGAACAAAAGAAATTGAAGATTAAATTAACCAGCTACCTTTTCTGTTCACCAGGTGTGTTATTTGACAAAACTGTTCAAGCAGCTATTGATTTTAGTTATTTTGATATGGCGCCACGTGCAATCCTTTGTCCGTCCCTCTGTTGATTAATGAAATATTTGTTGATTTTGTGCTCGATGTACCAGGCGAACATAATTAGTTGATGATTTCTTTGCTTTGCCAAGTTTCTGTTACGACGAGCTTTTGCGCACTGCATAAAAAGAACAACGAAAACAATGCAAAGCAGAAACTGTGATAAACTTTTGAGTGAGACTTTTAGCGCAGTGCTCAGAGTGCAGCTTTTAGAGCTGATTTTACCACTGCTCTCAGAGCAACTTTCACCTCTCAGAATGCAATATCTAACATAGTTCTGTACACACCACAGCACAACTTTCACCTTAGGTTTCTGCACATTTCTCAGCTGCGCCTTAATTTCAGTGTGGATGCGTCCTTAATGGAAGCAAGATCAAACACGAAGACTTGTTTAGGGCAAAACTGTCTAATATAAAATTAAAAGATCTAAGATCTTAAAATTAATAAAGTCACAATTCTTAACTTCTGTGAAAAGAAAAAATGAAAATGCTTTCGCTTTCCTCTTAGTTTGTTCAATATTCGATAGTATTAAATAAATTCGCTGCCCGCTGTTTATCATTGACCTACATAATTATTTTCAAGCTCACTTTTGTCGCGTAAAAGTTCAAAGAACCTCAGCAAAATAAATTAATTGGCGCCCAGCGATGCGAAAGCCACAAATTTGTTGACGACTTATTGAAGAGCGCGCCTCGAATTATTCCAAGTGACGACAACTCAATTAAGATGGGGGCCTCAGTGCGTCTGAGAAATAATTAAAACGTTACGTCAATTATAACAAAAACGCTTCACACAATTTCGACAGTTGCTGTCGAGCTGTGGCTGCGAAAAGAACTCTGAAGCGACACTGAAAAATGTTCCCAAGCCTGATATTATTAATCCTGTGTCTGGAGGGGATTCAGCTGGTCAAAGGTGGTTGCAGTCGCATTCCGAAGGGCGCGAATGGCGAGCGTTCGGCGGTCGATGATAATTTTAAAATACTTATCGATGGCAATCCCACAACCTATATACCCGACCATCAGTACAATGGTAAGCTGAAAGCGGAGAACACAGTTTGAATGGATAACTAAATTTAATAATTTAAACACATTTCAAAAGTTTCGCTCTCCTGTCCCGTTAACATGAAGTTCATTAGCTTTACGCTGGTCGTGGAGAGCGAGGATCAGTCGCTGGCCTACAATGGGCAAGATATGACTGGACATTTTGAACTCTTCAGCAATGCCGAGACCAGGTTCAGTGCTGGCTGCGAGAATATGATCGAGAGCACCAACACGAACGCCAAGACGCGCATCGATGTCTCCTGGATAGCACCGAAGCTCCCCGACAGCGGCTGTGTGCTGATCAAGGCGGGTGTGGTGCAGCATCGCGATGTGTGGTTCATCGACGATGGTTATTTGACCAAACGCATCTGTGCGGAGGAGATCGATGAGGTGAACAACCAAACGCCTGCTCTCCAAAACTGCTGCGCCTGCGATGAGGCCAAGTATGAGGTGGGTAGCAAGCTTGATTCAGACTAGGCCTATAGTCTCTAATAGATTTATAAAAATTCATGTAACAGGCAGGAAAAAAGTGTTCATTAGATTTATGAAATTTCATCTGCTTTTAATTTTCCTAACAAGTTTTTTGTCAAGTGATCACTCTAGTGATCTTTTTTAGCAAATTGTGTCATTTTGTTTAACGGTTCTATCATCAAACAATTGTGCTTTCGACCTTGACTTAACAAGGCCTTGTCACTCTTTCCATGTTTGAACTAATTGAGAGTTTTAGCGCCTATGTTTTCTAAACGTATCGCTAATTATCAGAGCAAACATATTTATTTGTCAGGATCATCTTCTACCCAATTCCAGTCTCAAATAAAGCTCATTTACTTATTATTATAGATCATTCTGGAGCGCAAGTGGGCTAGGAATACGCATGCCAAGGACTTTCCACCGGAGGCTTGGCGCACACGTTTGGGCGAAATAATTGGCGCCTCGCACAGCTACAACTATCGGTATTGGGCGTACGGTGGGCGTGCCAGTCCGGGCATGCGGGAGCTGGCCGAGCATGGGGCCACGCGCACACTGGAGCAGGAGATCAGAGATAATACACAGGTGGGAAAGGTCAAGTCCAGCGATTTCTTTGACTGCTTATTCTCAAGTTGGTAATCTGCTAGAATGGCGAGGTGCGCACCATTATCAAGGCGCCTGGCATTGCACATCGCCACAATCTCTTTGGAACCACTTTGGCCAATGCGCGTGTCGATCCACAGCATCATCAAATATCGCTGGCTACCAAAATTGATCCTTCTCCTGACTGGATATTGGGCGTAGCTGGCTTGGAATTGTGCCTGAGCAACTGCACATGGCTGGAGCGTAAGGTCTTGAATTTATATCCCTGGGACATAGGCACCGATTCGGGTCCTTCATACATGGTATGTGCTCAAATTAAGATCTTACAGCTTTTTTCTGTTTACTAAGTAAAAATCTTATCTATGGACAGTCTGCCGATCAGCCACAGGTGCCCCCAGATGTTATACGCCGGATTACCTCCTCGTATCCCAGCGATTATCGCTCGCCCTTCTTTGATGACTCCGGGGCACCGATGAAACCACTTGCCACGCTCTATGTGACCCGTAAAAAGTTATATATACGCGAGTGTGAAGAAGGTATGTATAAGGGACTTAACCCACTCCAACTATTGATCCACGCTTAATGTATTTTTTTCCTAGTGCCGCAAGAGGGTCCCCTCGAGTGCGCTACACATCCCTGGAACGATTGGAGCAACTGCAGTACACGTTGCGGTCCCGGCTACACGCAACGCTTTCGCAGCTATAAGAATCCAATACTTGCGGCCAGCTACAGCTGTGATCGTCTCCAGGAGGAGATGCGTCAGTGTCAGGGCACACAATGCGGCACCGAAGATGAGCCCCTCAATGGCGAGCCGGGCAATCGCGAGCCTGCTGAAGATAACCCCTATAATCCGATAACCCCCTTCAGGTCGGATACCACAACCGAGTGTGAGCTGACCACGTGGAGTGATTGGTCGCCCTGTTCAAATAACTGCGGACGTGGCATATCCACACGTAGACGGGACTACTTCAACTCCCAAGCGCGTTCACGTTGCGAGACGGTCATGCGGCAGCCGCTGGAGGAGTCCAGGCAATGCTCGGGCACGGATTGTGGTGGAAATGTGGCCGATAATGGCGAACAGGATGGATCGCAAGAGCCTTCAGATCTCTTTGGGGAAACCAATGAAGCTGGCTATGATAACAATAGACCTGCGTGGGGTTTGAACAACTACAGAACCAGGCAGGGCACGCATATTGCAGGAGCGGATAGAAGCAGTCAGGGATGGAACAATTTGGCAAACCCCACGCCACAAGCTGGTTATGAGAGCAATCGACGACAGCCCCTGGAGTTGGAGCGACCCTCGCCTGGTAATAGCTACAACAATGAGCAGCTGGTGGGCAACAGGGGCAACAGCTACGGCGATTCCAATCTGGACAATAGGGCCAAAAACTACAACGACTTTAGGCAGGATGACAGAGACAACGACCAGAACAAACCCAACTATAACCAAGAGCCCTACAACAACGACTACTCTAATCCTCTTTACAAGCCCGGATTCAGCACACGTTCTCCATTCGCACACTACTCAGATCGCCAGCAGAATTCGGGCGTCAATTTTAATGTGTTGCAGGATTACTGCTACGAGAAGCCCTATGCCTCAACACAACCCTGTGTGGCCAATCCGATTATTGTGAGTAACTTTTGGTTCTATGATCACGACGATCGCGAGTGCAAAATCTTCACCACGGACAACTGTGATCAGAACAACAATCGCTTCCGCACTCTGATGGCTTGTGAGGGCACCTGTCTCCTGCCCCAAATTATTTTAGCACGTGCCGACGACAATGATGCGAGTCCATATGGAGGTGTTGCGATGCAACCCAATAACCCGTACGGACGTGGTGCACTGCGGAACAATAATCCCTATGGAGGTGGACCTATGCAGCCCAGTAATGCGTACGGACGTGGTGGAATGCAGTCTAGTAATCCCTATGAAGGTGGAACGTTACAGTCAAACGGAGATTTTGGTGAGGGCTTTGGAGAGCCCATGTCGCAGACAAGGAGTAAATATAGCAATGCCAGACGTGGACGTTATGGCAGCTGAGCATTTAATAAAATGAAAGCAGATCTTATTAAAGAGAGTTTTTATGTCGGGGTTCTTTACAGGATCGCTTTCTTGTTTAATAAAGTACTTAGGGATCTTATTCAATTTCAATAAGAGAATTGTAGTGATCCTATCTGTCTTGAGTCTCTCTGTGTCCTCTCATCTAACCAAAATCATCTAACCTCTTCTCAAGCAATCTCTTTCCTTAAGAGCTTCAGTCTCTAACGCTAAAGAGCTCTGGTTCATGCATTCTCTTCCCTTTAAGATTTATATAGTTTGTTTTTCCGGCTTTTCGAATAAGTTTGTGGGCAGCGGCTGCTGATAAGCGCCTGGGTATTTGTACCAGTGGGTCAGAAAAACACACTTCTCTTGCCGGGCAGCTCAGCGGTGGCTGGCTGAGGCTTATCAGTCGTCTCCGAGTTTGGCTTTTCGCGAACCCAACAACCGAAATCGACGCTCAGTTTCACGCAGTTGCTCAAGACGACTTGTACGACGAGCGCTTAAAACTATAAAGCTATAGCCAAACGTGGATTCCAATCGAGAGTTTTCATTATGTGGCATTCGCTACTGTTGTACGTGATGCTGCCCAGTTGCGTCTGGGCGTTGATCTGCACACGTCATCCGGCCAATACGCACACGCCCAAATCGCCCGTGGACGAGAACTATGTGATAAGCATTACCGGGAACCCGGAAACGTATATTCTCGGACAGGAGTACAACGGTGAGCGCGTGAGTTCATTGGCTTTGAACTTGAAAGTATTCTGTTTCCGATTACTCGCAGTCTCTACACAAATGTGATCCAACAAGGTTTCCATTGGAAGTAGGCGTGTTCGAGAGTGTCTGACTAGCAAATACCCTGCACTGTTCAAATGCATTTGAACTCTTTCCTTTGTTCCGCATTTTAAACAATTATTTCTTAAATAACTTTTGTACCTATTGTCCGAAATATGCCTAAACACATACGATAAAAATCGATAATAATCGATTTTCGAAAAAGTGCGCAGCCATTGGAAAAAATGCGGTTTGGTTAACATACATTAAAAATTAAGTTAATCCTCACTATGTAAAATGGAAGACTTCTGCCCGGATTTGTTTTTGACATATGTCTCTGAGACGGACTCGCTTATATATATATAGATGGAGAATATTGTTGTTTTGATTAAGAACATAAACACTTGTTGAGTTCGGTTATACACTGATATAAATTCAGTCTACCCTTAACCATTTTCAATGAGTACAGGGTATAAAAACAAAAACAAACATTTTGCAATGCTTTACATTTTGTGCTTTTTGTTTTGTAAACAAAACGCGGCAAACGCTTTCTTATCAGGACATTGCGAATTCGAGAAGTCTCACGTTTTCAAGGTCGACATCCGATTAGCCGCTCGTAAATGAAATTTGATAAGTTATATATTTGAAAATATTTCTTCTGACAGTTTCGCTGAATGCATTCAATGGACATCGCTACATTAGCTACATTCTGGCGCTGGAGAGCGATAATGGCGACTTTGGCTATATTACCGATTTGGGTCGCTTCGAGCTGCACAACACGATCGAGATGCGCTTCAGTCCCAACTGCATCAACATGGTGGAGAACACAAACACCAACCCGAAGACACACATGCACCTGACCTGGGTGGCGCCCAGCGAGCCGGGCAGCGGCTGCATATTGATACGTGCCACAGTGCTGCAGCATCGCGATGTCTGGCACATGGACGATGGCGGCCTAACGCGACGCATCTGCGAGGAGGTCGTGGATGATGTGGAGAGTCAACCAACGGGTGGCTCTTTGAACAATCCATGCTGCGCCTGCGATGAGGCCAGATATGAGGTAAGTTAATGCTTTCAAATTACAGTATATCGTTGCTTTACAATTAACAAAAAGGAGTTGTTAGCCTTCTTGTAAAAATTTAGAACATTTTGGACATGTACAGCTCTCGAACACATAGGTTCAAACACCCATAAAATTTGTCGAAACTGAACCGATTTTCATGTTTTATGGCATTCTGGTCACTTTTTTTTTATTTATATCGATTCTACATTTAAAATAGATAAATTTAAAAAAAAACATTTTTTTTTGATATTTTTGGAAAAAATGATATACTTCCCCCTACTCATTTTCTAAAAAAAAAATATTAAATAAATTTTAAAATTGAGTTTGCATTAATCGATATAGCTGGCCACAAATAGTATAAAAACAGCATTTAACATGATTCTGGGGGGTCAAATTTTTTGTCAAAAATCAAGCCTAAATTGAGAAAAATTTGGACGTGTAAAGCTCTCAAACCCATAGGTATCATATTTCAAACAAATATAAATTGGTCAAAACTAAACCAATTTTCATGTTTGATGGCATTCTGGTCATGATTTTTCATTTATATCGATTGTACATTTAAAATTAATGAATTTAAATTTTTAAATTTTTTTTTGTTATTCTTGGAAAAAATGGATGGGCTTCCCCGAATTCATTTTCAAAAAAAAAAAGAAATTTGTTTTTTCATGTTTGATGGCATTTTGGTTATAATAAGTAAGAAGTTAAACGAGTGTAACGAATTATTCTAAAAATTTAAAATATATGTGATAATTTTGATTATAACATAGCCTTACTTTTATAATACATGAAGTTATTTTAACGTGCACTCGAATCGTATCAATCTTCTGTAGCTGACATTTGAGGGCTCCTGGTCGCGTAATCTACATCCCCGGGACTTTCCAGCACGCGGCTGGGAGACACGTTTCTGTGAGCTGGTAGGCGCCGCACACAGCTCCGATTATCGCTTCTGGGAGTCCGGTGAATTGGCCAGCGAGGGAGTCAAGCAGTATGCAGAACACTGCACGTCCAGATTGCTGGAGCGTGAGTTCAGCATTAACTTTCGGGTAAGTCGGGCAAAAGAATATAACAACTGTGGAATATATTAAAAACCCCAATGCAGGATCAGAAAATACGCACTATAATCAAGGCACGCGGACCCGCCTTTCCCAATCTAAACGGCAAAACAACGGCCTCGGTGCGCGTGGATCCAGTGCATCACATGGTCTCGTTTGCCTCCAAAATTGAGCCCTCGCCGGACTGGATTGTGGGCGTTAGCGGGCTGGAGTTGTGTCTGCGGAACTGCACGTGGCTGGAGACAAAGGTGATCAATTTGTATCCCTGGGATGTGGGCACCGATGCTGGACCCAGTTATACGGTAAGTCATTAGGTCAAGAAAATTTAAAATTTAACTTATTTTCGTGTGAGTTTCCAGTCGCCCGATCAGCCGCAGGTGCCGCCGGATGTGATTAGACGCATACGCTCCGACTTTCCCAACGATCCACGTTCACCCTTCTACGATGAATCCGGTGCGCCCATGAAACCCATGGCCATTTTAACGGTGCGACGCCAACGCATCTACGAGCGACGCTGTGCGGATGAAGAATGTAAGTGGCATTGAGCCAAATAAAAAATATTAGATATAAATTGTAATTTGCCGTAGCCAACAACGATGTGGATGTGCCGCGTGAGTGCCAAACGCATCCGTGGTCCGGCTGGAGCGATTGCTCCACCAAATGCGGCGAGGGCATGCAGTATCGAAGGCGTGTATACAAACAGCCGGAGCTGGCCAGGATCTTCAATTGCGATGTGTCGCAATATGAGGAACGCGCCTGCGAGGGACAAATCTGCGGTCTGAGCGAACCCATGCGCATTGGCGGCGACTATGAAGAGCTCAACTTGGGACTGCAGCAGGGCGGTCAGCAGCAGCGACGCGCCGAATGTCAATTGTCGGGCTGGAGCGGCTGGAGCTCGTGCAGCGTCACCTGTGGCGAGGGCTATCAGATGCGTCAGCGTCAATATATCAATCCCAGTGCTGAGTTTAAATGCCAGAGCGTGCACAGGCTGGAGCTGCAGGAGATGCGCAAATGTGCGGGCGGACCCTGTTTTCCCGGTGGCGATATAAATCCATCATATGAACAGCCAGAGCCCGAACCGAAACCGGAGAACAAGCCCGAAGTCTATGATAGGGGCAACAACAACAATTTTAATAGAGATTTCGACGAGGAGCGAACTGATGAAGATCAGGGCAATCAACCGCAGTGGGGTCAGGAACAGAGACCGGATGCACAGTGGCCACCAAAGCGCAAAATACCGCAGATAACAATGTCGCGGCAGCCATACGAAGCGGACAACAATCAGGGAACGAGCTATGGACAATTGCCGCCGCGACTGGAGGATGTGGAACGTGAGCCGTGGCAACGTAGAAGACCCGGCGACAACTATAGGGACAACGAGCAGCGCAACGTTGTGCAGCGACAATACAACGGCAACAGAGGTGTGACAAATGACGAGGAAGGATCAGAGCAGGAGCGCTCGCCTTGGCTCAGACAAAACAACATGAACAACTATGGTCGCAACATGGATGAGGCCAATGTGGAGTCGGAAGATGAGATTGATACATACCTGTCCAAGCGGTGCTTTCAAATGCTGCACACCTATCAGCCGCGCTGCAGAAACCAAACGATTGTGGGCCACTTCTGGTTCTACAATTTCTGCGCGGACGAATGCGTCATATTTGCGGCCGATCCGTGCGATCGCAATGTAAACAAGTTCAGCAAGTGGGAGGAGTGCGAAGAGTGCCGTCGCCCCGAATTTCAGCAGTTACAGGAGCAGCGCTCGGGCTCACAGGAATGCCAAACTATTTTGGCCATGCAGCGGGCGCAGCAAAAACAATGGGAAGAGACGCGCATTTACTCAAGTAGAAGGAGAAATAACGGCAACCGGCAATGGGGTTGAGGGGAGCTTTAGCCTAGAAAAGATATTATAAGTGGCGCGCTTTTTACACTTAAACTCAATCTATACTCAGTGTATTGCCTATTTGCAATTGGGTAGCTTAAATAAATTTATAAGACTTTCTTACTGTAACCTTAATAAACATGGCGTTTGAAGTGCACTTCTGTCTGTGCCGTTATAATTGAAAACGATGGCAAGTTATCGCAGAAAATCGATAACAATATTATGCTCGATACATTAGCGAGTACAAAAACTGCACTAATGCATAGATGAAAAATTCATTTAGTTAATATTTATTACAATTTCAAATTACTATGATTTTTATAAATAAAAAAAATAAATACAAATATTAAAAAAAAAACATACAATACATTTTTGTAGGTCAAAAGCGATACTTTTTAACTTTGCCATATATTGACAACTCTATTGCATTGAGTAGGAAAATTTACAGTATAAGCTTTGTAAACAGAAACAAATTTAAAATGCAACAGTATCGTTTAACTATGATACGCCATTTGTTGGCGTTACGTTCACTTTCGCTGCAAATACCAAAATATCCGAAAACGGTAGAAGCTAACAAACCACAGCAACAGCAAATGCCAATTTTAACTTTTCATCGTTGCCTTACACAAGCAACAACAACAAAAATAAAAACCGATCAAGAAAAACAAAATCGTCTACAGCAAAAAATCACATTAATTGGTCAAAATCAGGAAATCAGCGTAACCACATTGGAGGAAGCACAAAAGCTAGCTAAGCGGCGTGATATGCATTTGCTGCGCTTACAACAGCCCGACACCAAATCAGGCCGCGTCATGTTCAAGTTGGGTGTTAAGATAGATTTCTTGCATTAAGTGTTAAATTTATAATATTCCTTTATTACAGACTAGTCACTGCGGCTGAAATGCTGGCAGATGAGGCAGACGGCAAAGGTGCTGCCAAGACATATGGTGATAAGGGCAACAAAAAGACGGAGAAATCCCTAACTATTGGCGCACGTATTACAGATCATGATCTAGCCTCACGGTTGAAGAACATCACCAAATGGCTGAACAAACGTTACGAGGTGCGCATACTCATCCAAGGTAATTTGAGTGGTGCCGACGAAGGTAACGCGGAGCGCATTGTGAAGACCATTGAGACGACCATTAAGGAGCCCCAAGTGATTGGCAAAATTGTGCAAAAGCGCCAAAAGGGCGGTTACATCAAGTTTAACATAATCCCCGTGGCAGCAGCAACTACAACGACCCCGCCGCCGTCTGCAACCACTGTGGTTAAATCATGACAACCACAGTGGTTCGACACGCAGGTCATCGCGTACAACGTCCTCCTACCTATGATGCTGGTACGTGTGGACATCATGCCCTCACGGCAAAACTACTCCACCGAACGGCGAACAGATAACCAGTTGAATTCGAAAACATCAGTTGTGGTCGCGTGTGTCTCAGTCCTATTTATATTATCGCTAAAGTACGTCTTTTGGATACGTGCCATATGGAGCGAATATCGCGGCAGAAAATAAATGAAATGTAAGCCTGTTTTTGCATTATATAATAAAAGTTTCAGTTCCTCAACTGGCAATGAGCAAATGTGTATTCAAATTATATTTAAACAACTGTTTGCTTAGATGTTTAGATTAAGTTTCGTTAAAACCTTATTGTTTCCAATTTTTTCAGTTCGCATTTCATCGATTGTTTAGATTGAAAAATAAAAAAGAATATTATATTACTTTAAATATGTATTTATTTATATATTTATACGCACATATTTATATAGTGCAATGATTTTTCAATATACATGTAATATTTTTTATAATTTGATTTACTTTCGAGGATATATTTTATCGAAGCATTGAATATACAATTAAACTTTTTAAAAAAGTAAAAAATAAAGTTTTGAAATAAACATTAAACGATTCTAAGTAAATATTTATCTATATTAATTTATCAAATATGAATTAGCCAAATTGCACAAAATACACTAATTACACAAAAAATATAAATAAAGCTTGGTTTGGTCTATTACAAATAGATTATGTAGGACATAATCATGTGGAATTATAATGTTTTATGTGAAATACAATGTTTAAAAGAATTGCACGGCGAACGAATATTTCCAGGCAGGTAAATCGTTTTGAAACTAACTAAAACTAAGTAGACTTTGCAACAAATGGGTATAAAAATAAAAGCAAAACTACATATAAATATAAGTTAGGGAAATAAACAAATAAATTACTTAAGCAATGTTTTACAAATACGGCACAAGGAACATTTGTCTATATAAAAAAATAAAACTACCATAAATATAAAGAGATAAAAATCAATTAATTGGAAAGATTTGCGAATTGGGTTGATAACAAAATTAGAGATATCTGAACTGATAAAGCCTCATATAATTTGTGATTAATTGTTCCGACGACGCCTGCACCTGACTGATGAATCAGCTTTTGTAAAATTTTCTTTTTTAAATTAAAACTCTTTTAAAACATTGATATTTCATGCTTCGAACATTTTTGGAATGAGTTATGAACTAAATAAATTAACTACAGTAAATGCAAAAGCGGTTTTTTTTTTGGGTAAGCTTTGTTTTTTGTTGTAGCTGCGATTGTTATTGTATTTGTTGTTGTTGTTGTTGTTGTTGTTGTTGTTGTTGTTGTTGTTGCTCCACTTACTCGTGCACTAGACGCGCTGAATCTCAAAGAGTTTGACCTCAGTATCGTACCATATGGCCGGCTCCACGTTACGCAAATAAATCACGCCCCAAATATAGGTGCGGAACCAGGCCGTGGTCCCGGAGTTGGCCTGGTATTTGCGTATTAGTATGGGATGCGGCACCGGCAGCAAACCCACGAGGGTGCCATGCTGCAAGAACTTGAGTATCTCCGACTCGTCGGTGAGGCCCTTGTCAATGCATATCTTCTCCACCTGCGGCACCAGCACCTGCAGCAGCCGCATAATCGTCTGCAGCGGCAGCTTCGAGCGCCACGAGACAATCCATTCGGGCGTGGGCGTCCAGCGATCCCCATCGCCGGGCACCATGCGTATGCTGCCGCGATGAGCCACCGATAGACGCGACTGTTCCTCGCCACGGGACAGCGTGGGAGATGTGGATTTGGCGCCGCCAGCCCGTGGCGTAGACACCGGTGACTTGTCGAATGGCACCAGGTCCGTTTTGTCATTGGGATGCGCCTGCTCGCGTTCGGTCATCTGGCCAATGTCGGGCGTGTCCAGCAGCGAGGTTTTCAGTGTGCCCGGTTCGGCGGGCTGTGCCGTTAAGACGGATGCCATGTCCACCTGTGTGTCACCCAGCTGGGAACGTTCATGGGATTCCGTTTCGGATTCGAGATCCTCCTCGGCCGCCGACTCCTTATTCAAGCGCGCAACCCTGACATTAATTGCCTCCACGTCGTCGTCATCGTCCTCTTCCTCCTCCTCCTCGGCATACTCATCGGGCACCTGTGCCGAGGGCAGCTCCTGGCTGCTCATTGCCGTTGCCTGTTTGCGCTGCGGCACGCGTGGCAAATTGAATTTGCTGCCCGTTTTGCGGCCGCTCAGACACTTGGCAATGCCAGCCATATCCGTGGGCAAATTGGCCATGGCATGAAAGACATGACGTTTGCGTATTATCGTATAGACTAGATTCGAGTTGCCATCGAATTGGTACTGTATAATGTTGTTGAAGATTTCCAGCAGAAAGAAGACCAAATGATGATTGCTGGGCGCTGAGAGCAGAAACCATGGTGTGCTGAATGCCTCCAGCAGATGCAACAGCTTCACGCTGGCCACCATCGAGAGAGTTTTGAGATAGGGCGACACATTCACCAATATGGTCAGCAGGCAATCAAACAGTGGCTGCAAGCGCTGATGGCCCGTTGCAATAATCTTGTGAAACACTGTGATGAGTAGATCCGCATGGGTGCCGGTAAAGACGGGTATATCCATGGGCACCGTGGCGGAATATGCTTTGTTAAGGCGCACACCAAAGTTCCGCTCACCTGGCAAAAGAATAAACACATGAATACACATGAATATAATCATATTATTTATGTGGATCACCCACCCGAGAGCAGCAGCAGTATGAAGACGCCAATGTGCATGAGGCCGACGCGCGACTGATCCGCACGCGAGTAATTGAGATGGTATAGAATGGGTATCAGAATGTCCAGCACATCGGAGCTCTTTAGCACAAAGTACAAGAACTTCTTGTTGTAGTCGCAGATCTTCCAGAACAGTATGAGCAGCTCCTGGTGGCAGTGCAGGCGCTTCGTCGAGTTGGGCAAATAGTTTTGTACCAACGGATTGTTGAGCAGACGCGTTATGCCCCGCAGCACAAAGTGGAAATCCTCGTCGCGATGCACGCGCGACAAGTAATTGATGAAGAGATTATCACCGCAGCCGCCCTCGTCGTACGGCGTGACCAGCACGCCACCAGCTTGGGCTAATTGATGTTGTTGCTGTTGCTGTTGCTGCTGCTGCTGTTGCTGCTGCTGCTGTTGCACCACCATATCGTGATCAAGGGTAACGATCAACAGCTGCAGGCAGGCCTCAACAAGGGGCTCCGTAGTGTCGGCGAACAGCAGATGATTGTACGGCACGCCGAAGCCAACCGGATCGTAGGAGCAAACGGTATTCAAGAAGGACGTAAACAAGGGCAGCGCGTGCCTGTTGTCCGCCGACGTAAAGTAGGCGATCCACTTGTTCGGCTCCTCCGATTGCTGTGGCGTGCGGTACATCGGTTCCGAGAAGCAGGTGAGCAGCAGCTTCAGCAGCTCGGTGCGACGACGTTCCATGTGAGCGTTGCGTGGCGGCGACTGCGCAAATCCCACGCCCGCCTCCCAAATGTATTCGCAGCTATCGATGTTCGCCAGCTCCTCGGCTTTTTCGGGTCCGGCACGACGTGTGGCCGTCACGGTGAAATCGGGACAGAAGAGTAGATCACATATGGCATTCAGTAGAGACTGGGCCAGCGGCACGGTCTGGCCATGATTGGCCTGCTCCTGTGCGGGCAGGTTGCTCCAGAAGAAATCACGCCATTTATCGTCCTCGAAAATGTATGGCAATATACGCACCAGGAGCCGCACACAGTTCAGCACGCACTGCTGCTCCGCCTGGGTGCGACAGCTGCTGTCCACGGCCTGGGCCAGTTTCTCCACGGCCTTGTAGCAGAGCGTGGCCAGGTTGGCGGGATTCTCGTTACGTATTTGCCGTATCTCGCTGGCGGTGACCAGCGCGAAGACATCCTCGAGCGTCGTTTGGTGCGCCTGCCAGAACTGCTCCCAGAATTGTTCGTCGTTGTTGTCAATCTTTTGGTTCTTCTGCGTCAGCTGAACAATCGCCTTGCGAAAGTTCAACTTTGAGTCCGTGTTTCCCATATTGTGTTGCCGTTTGTGTGTTAGAACGCCTAAATTGCAGCTGCTACGAGCGCTGTTGCCTGTAGCAAAGTGTATGCAGTTGCACTGATGGAGTTTTACATAAATTTTGTCTCGCTCTTAATTCGAAAATTAAGAAATTCGCCTACGCACGTTAAGAAAATAGAGTAGCAATGAGAGTCTGTGTGTGTGTGTGTGTGTGTGTGCGTGTGTTGTTGTTGGTTACCAGCAGTGGTGTCACAGTATCGATACATTATATCAATAGAGCCGAAAATTGGGCAGCCCTGGCATATCGATGCCGCTACAACAAAAATAAGCAAGTTAATAATGTTGCCAAAATAAAAAATCTATGGTTTCAATTAATTTAAATTTTTAACGAAAAATCATTTATTCAAAAAATTGATATTTGAGTTGAACAACCGCCAATAATAACATAAAGTAGCCATTCTTCGATAAATATATATAAGCGATATCGATAACGTCAAGCTTGCGCGACAAGAAGAAGAATTGCAAATGGAAAAAAGACATGTATAATTCAATTGAAATACCGGACTCCGACGACGAAATGCCAGAAACGTCAGCAAATGTGGCAAAATCAATAAACAGCGACAGTGAAATTCACTTCGAACACAGGCCAGAAAAACAAAGAAAAATTGCAGCAACCAGCTCGACAGAGGCGTACAACACGTCCACAACGTCTTCCGACGCGACTGGCAGTTCACCCCCTATGGCAAACAACAGCAGCTCCTCCAATTCTATGACTCAAGTGCGACACAGGTCACGGAAAACGCAACATACGGTGCGCAATGCAGCCGGTGAAAATGAAATGCAATTTGAGAGCATACATCTGGACGATGATGATGATGAAGATGATGCCTTCAAAAGAACTATTAAGCGACCAGCAGCTCAACTGAGCACAGAGGAAAGTGGCGACGGCGGCCTAAAGTCACTTATTGGCAAAATGCTAAACACGGATGAGGTGCAGGCGGTTGTCCAGCAGATTGCCAACGAGCGTGTACGTTGCAATTTCTTACTGGCCACCTATCAGGTGAGAGAATGCAGTCTTCGACAGCTTAAATATTTGCATACCTAACTCCTATTTTTAGCTGCCTGATATGAATTTTGCACTCAACACGCCCCTTGAATTACTTAAAATACAGTTCCTGGAACGACTCCAGCAGCGCAAGGAACGAGGGAATATTGTAAAGTCTTCCATGTCATCAACTGTGGCAAATGCTACAATTAAGACCAAGGCTGAAAAGCTATAGTGTATTATTTTTAATTAGAATAGCCAATTGTTCAATATAAGAAAAATAATAGTTAAGCGTTAACCGTACTAGTTAAATTCTTATTTAAAAAAATTGTAATAAATGATAAATTCCGAATTTGATGTTTTGTATTTCTTATTTAGAATTTGTCTGCGTTTGCGTTTTATGCGCATTTTTGCGCAAGTCTCTCAAAAGTGCGTTTTGGTCGACAGCACACAACAACCCAGCGTAGCCGTGATCGTCTAGTGGTTAGGACCCCACGTTGTGGCCGTGGTAACCCAGGTTCGAATCCTGGTCACGGCAATGCTGCAATATGCATTGTCACGGATATAATTAATTTTTTTTTGATTGGGAAATTAAATTTAGGGTGAGTAGGCTGCTGCTGAACAGCCAAAAAAATTATTTAATTTGTGTATGTATTATATGCACTTATAGAGACTTTGGATACTTAACAAATTGTCAGCTAACTAAATTAAAATGGATGCACGAATTATAACAGAGTTCCTTGAAGATTCGATTGAAAATGATGCGGTTTCGGATCCGGAAATCAACGAGGATGATTTAAATCAATTAGATGAAACAATAAAAAACATATCAAGACATTTGCGCAAAGGTGATTGGACATATTTGGGTCGCCATCCGGAGGTAAATATATTAAAATATAAAAAATACAAAATTAACTTGTAATTTATTTTCCAGATACGTGCCATAATACGTGTGATTATAACGGAAGCTGTTAAAGCAAAGCCAAAGAATATTTTTGACTTTGCAGCAACTTTATTCAATTCCAAGAATCATAAAAAATTAACGAGAATGGCAAGAATTTTCTTTCTGTGTTAACCCTTAAGCTGATTTGTATTTCCTCAGATTAACAAGCAATTGAAATGGGTCAATAGCCAGGTTCGAGATGGCGCCTGGTCGCCCGCCGACGGGAATGAGCTCTTCCCAGGAACGAGTAGCAGTTCCTTTGAGGGCAAGCAGCCGACTTGTGAACAATCCAAATTTGAAGATTCTCCTGGCGAAAGCGATCAAGTGTTTCGACTTCAAAATAAGTGTCCGGAAAACTTCAAGCCCAGTTGTTAAATTTATTCAAAAAAGTATATTAAAATACAAAAAAATCGCCAAGTGCAAATGTAAAATTAGAAACATAAAATACAGTTAAAATTAATGCCAAAAACGAAACAAGTTGCGGTTGCCGATAAAATGTTCAATTTTTATGTTTTGATTTTGTTTTCTTAGCCTTCTTGGCCTTCTTTAAAAAATTTTTAACGAGTGCCGCGTTCTTCTGTTCGTTCTCCTGCTTGCTTTCCATTTCGATGGAGGTTGAGAACTCCATCAATGTGTCCATGTGATAAGTTTTGCGTGCGTCGACAGCCATTTTAAATTCTTCTTCCGAGCGTCTGAAATCAACTTGGAAAATGGAAAATGTTTTCAACACGTTTAAACATTTTTCGCATAGATAACGTGGCAAGCCCGGATAATCCTTAATCTAAATAAAGGGTTAATTTATATTTTACCATATGAAATATATTCGCAGTCACCTCCATGTGAACGGTATTTGCTATGATGCGCGTTAAACGACGACCATTAAACAGTGGACGCAGTTTGATTCCGTTTTCTTTCGTTGCATAACATTTGCAGATTCGGCAGCGGTCAGTTAAATCCAAATCCTTTGGATCAATTACGGCGATTCTTCTAGTAATATTTTCCTCAATGTCGGACATTATGAGCTAAAAATTTAAATTTTGTTGGAAACTGGCTCCAATTTGAAAGGTCTATGCTACAGAAATTGATTTGAATTTATTTCACAAGCTTTCAAAAAAGGCACATGCATACGTGATTTACACATTTACATTTTTGAATTCTGCCGCCTAGCACAATATTTACCATGCTTGAAGTTGGTTGCGCGCAAATTTCAACTCACTTGAAGTTGGTCGCGCGCAAATCTTAATACGCATTAAGTTGGCTGCTACCAATTATCCAACTAGAGTGCAGTGAACAAGTCAAAGAAGTGCTCAAATTCATATTGTTAATATTTAGTAGACGCATTTGTCGAACCATTTAATTTAATAATTAGCTTGCGCAAAGTTTTAAATGATAGCCCCGTCAAAATTTAATAAACCCAACAAGCCCACAAGCAAATTACAGAAGTATCAATTGGCGTCTGCCATCTTTATTGGTAAGTGTTTCTTTCCATGCCCATTCTTATACGAACCAATTCGCCGTATGTTTTGCTCTTCGCCTTTGTTGTGCTACAGTTATTCTGCTGCTAAATGCCGCATTGTTTGGTGCTCATTTCTGGATATGTTGCAATAGAAAACATTTTAAAAAAAAAATCTAAAAAATATTAATTTTTAAATTCCTATCAAACTCATGTATTGTGCATTATCCTTTTACAACAAAGAAAAAGTTCGTATAATATATAGGATTTTTTTGTTTAAATATCATTTTTTTTGTGTAGAAAATACGATTTATAGCTCGTTCTTGTTTGTAATCTTGAACAATTAATCAGTTATTGCTAATCAGCGTACCTTTGTAGCACCGTATTGTGCATAATAATTGCAAGTGCAGCAACTGTGGCAACTTGGGCACCCTTTAATAGCAAAAGGGAGATATGTCAATTAACATACATTTAACATCACGTACCATAAACATAACATAGAACTAACATAACAACGTTAGCTTTGAAAGGGCGACATTCGGAGTTACGAGCTCGCTGGATTTTGTTTCAGTAATATTACAGAAAGAAATATTAAATAATAAATTTCAATCCGTATAAATTTTTTGTATAATGTTGCCAAACGACAGAAAAGCTTTAAGGTGCAACAAAAACTCATAAATCATCAAATGCAGCAAATTAAACAAACCTGTCAAAATCTGTTCAATACCATTTCAGGCAACACGCACGTCAGAATCAAAATCAGACTGCGCGGCGACCCTTTCAAAGATACAACGCTGGAAGACTCAACCACATTAACAACAGCGGCAGCAACAAGCGCAGCAGCAATCACAACAAGATGAGCAAGGCAGATCCCATATCGCTCAGTTTCCACGACTCCTGCCTGCGCATGTCCGATGTCCAGCTGCTGCACGGTCCACGCTGGCTGAATGATCAGGCATTTATACTTTGACCAGTTTATCAAGAGTATATTCCTATTAACAAAGGGCTATCTTTTTCTACTACCCACAGATATTGAGCTTCTATTATGAATATTTGTCGCACGTCAAGTACAAGAACAATCGGGATGTTTACTTCATAGCGCCAGAGGTGACCCAGTGTATGAAGTATATGGACGACTCTGAGCTGGAGATGCTTTTCGCGGAGCATGATGCCGTCAACAAGCCGTTCATATTCTTTGCGCTGAATGATAACGGAAACACGGAGCCAGGCGGCACGCATTGGTCGCTGCTGGTGTTGTCGCGGCCGGAGAAGACGTTTTTCCACTTTGATTCGTATGGCAACAACAACACGGGACCCTCGATGGAGCTGATGAACAAGGTCAAGGAGCTGCTGGGCGTGCGACTGGCCAAGTTTCGTCCGATGCGTTGCCTGCAACAGGCCAATGGCTACGATTGCGGCATTCACGTCATCTGCATGACCGACCACATAGCGGACTATGTGAATCGCTACGAGGTGATCGAGGGATTGCCCACGTTGCACATTGACACGGTGAAGGCCAAACGGGCCGAGCTACTCAAGCTGATCCTTTCGCTGGGCGGCAAGGACTAAACACTTGCTAGCTTTAACTAATATATATATAAATACTTTTTTTTGTAGTCCTAAGTGACCTCTCATAAAATGTTATTAATTGTAGAATGCACTGAGGGAAAAGGGTGGTGTCTCCGCAAAGCACAATTCATGGTGGGAGCGCGAACGTTGAACGCAAGCTGATCTTCCATATGTGAATACGATATTTATATTAATAATTATAATTTGTTTAACTTAATGTTTACTCTTGGCGCGGTGCTTGGCACCACAAAAGAGACAAGCAACACGAGCACGTTTGAAAGAAGTGCGACTCAAGTATTTTTAATTTGATTTCAAATAAATATTTGTGTATCCAAGGCAAAGCTCATGTTTATTATGACTATCCGGGGCAATTAATTGCAAAAACAACATTCTATTTGTTTAAGAATTGTGAATGTGTAAGGATAAAAATTTGGTGACGCTTCAATCTCAACAATTGCAATTTCATGAGAACATGGTAAAAGCTAAATATAAATGCCCATCAGTTGCTGTGTAGGAAAGTTACCATAAAGTGTAAAAGTGATCGACTAGCGCATACCCTCTATCCAACTAGATATTCGTTATGAATAAAATATTTATATAAGAAATTCAAACATGTACATATACAAAAAAAAAATATGATCACTAATTATATGTGGTAAAATTTGAAATATAAAACCGATATTTATCGTTTTCCAGAATATGGAAACTGTTATCTAAAATCTGGAATAAATATGATCTTACGTAGCCTAAAATAGTATTCACTATCCTAAAGGTTTTTTAAAATACTATATTCAAGTATTTATAAATTTGCCAATAAATAAAAAAATATAAATGAAAAACAAAATACTCAAATATATTAAAAATATGTACTTTTTACATCGCTGAAAACTACTCTTTGTTAGACTGGATTAGCTGAATTTTTGGGATTTTTCAAAAATGTGTATATAAAATTTATTTTTAATTTTCTAAAATTTATCATATAAGATTATGTCTCTTTAATTGTTACAATAGGTGTCCAATGTGAAAATACCCTGTAAAGTCGCTTTTAGGGGGTAAAAGTAAATATATAAAATTAAATAAAAATAAAAATGAATATTGATAATATTCGTTGAGCTTATGTACATCAAATTTGCATCGGGCCAAGATAAGATCGAGCATTTGTTAATTAGGCCAGGTAACCGCAACAGGACGCAGGCCTCGAGGACGATTCAGTTTCGTGTTGAGTCCCGTTAATGATGGTCGCACAGTGGCTATTGGAGTGTTATTACAACTACGCTCTGTGGATGGGGGTCACCTCGTACCGCTCGTCGGCCGGCGGGTTTCGTCAGACGTGGCTAACACGCGTCTACACATTGGCCGCGAATGTTCTGACCCTGTTGGGGCTGCCCTGGGTATTTTGGTATTGGTCGCAGTACATAAAGACCATTAATTGGTTTCCCAATTTGGTCAGCTTTACCATGTACATACTGTACACGGTCAATTATGTGTCCATCACATACACGCTAATCTCCCGTGGCAGCCGGGACAAAGCCCTCCTCAAAGTGAACCGGATTGTGACCAGGCTGAAACTCCAGAGGGCACATGAAGTGAAAGATTTGAGCCTTGGCTCGCTGAACTGTTTGTACTTTCTGAAACTGGGCACTGTCGTCTTTCTGGCACTGAACGGAGCGATCTCCTGCCTGCTGATGCCCAAGGAGCACAAGGTGTTCTTTCTCCTGTGCGGCTTCTTCTACAGCAACGCGATGAACATCACCCAAATCGCCATCTATCGATATTTTCTGGCCCTCTGGGATATAGCCTATTGCTATAGGTATGTGAACGCCCAGCTAACTCACTTGATAGGCAGCGTGCACCGGCGATACCCTACAAATGTTGAGCTGAGGCAGCTGCATCGACTGTGGTCCCTGCACAGCCTCCTGGGTCGCTGCGCGTTGCGTGTGAATGGGATTCACGGATATGTCATGCTCGCGGCCCGTTTCGATAATATGGCCTTTAGCGTGGTGAACGGTTATTGGGGCATACTCTTCTCGTTTGGCATCAGCTCCCCATTGTACATGGTGCTCTATGGGGCCGCCAACTATAATGTGCGCTTCTTAGATTTCTATCTAGTGAACTGCATGTGCGAGCTGACCGTAGAGTATCAGAGTGCGGCGCATCACGCTTTAACTGAGGGCTACTGGTTCAAGGAGGTATCTATGGTGACTCTGACATATACACGATGGGGCTTGATCCGGCCTCTCTTTTTCCAGTTGAACGCCTATTTGCTGTATGCGCGCACCTCGAAGCTGAGCCTCTGGATTTGCGGCCTCTACAAAGTGAATCGCAGCTGCTGGTTCCAGATTATGGTCTCTATTCTGGGATACACTGTTTTGCTGCTGCAATTCCATTTGCATTTGAATAAAAAATACACGTTGTAAAAATTAAATACTATCAATAATTAAAACAATTAAATATGATCTATATAACTAACAAATTCCCAAACAGATTTGGAGAACAATAATTTCTATGTCTGTAAAGTACACTTAAGGTAACCAAACTATAATATAAATACTCTTTTAATTTAGATCAGTCAGACAATTTTTAAACATTGAATCTTATATTCCTAAAATATATATCATTCTGAACATTGTCTATGCTATTTAAACAATTCAACATTAGCTGCAGCAAAATCGTATTCCCAGCCAATTTAAACAAATAAATACAATAAATACTCGAAATCGAAATCACAGCTCAGAGATTGGGCAAACAATAATTTCAACATATTAATATGATCTATCTTGGAATCGTTATACACAAGCTGCAAACTTAAACCCTCCGCCGAAATCAATACAATTCAATATTGCTGCCTCAGAGCCGGCCGCCCAGCGAGCGGATCAGATCGAGCAGCTCGGCCCGTTTGCCCCTCACCGTTGCGATGTGCAATGGAGGCAAGCCTTGGATCATCCCGAATCGATTCACATAGTCCGCTATGTGGTCGGTCATGCAGATGACGTGAACGCCGCAGTCGTAGCCATTGGTCTGCTGCAGGCAGTGCATCGGACAGAATCCGGCCGTACGCATGCCCAGCATATCCCTCACCTTCTTGATGAGCTTCAGCGAGGAGCCCGTATTGTTGTTGCCGTACGAGTCAAAGTGACAGAAGCGCCTCTCCGGCCGCGACAGCACCAGCAGCGACCAGTGCGTCCCGCCCGCTTCGGTGCTCCCGTTGTCGTTCAGTGCAAAGAAGACGAATGCTTTGCGCGCCACATTATTCCTGTCCAGCAGCAGCGCCAGCTCCGAGTCGTCCATATACTTCATGCACTGCGTCACCTCGGGCGCTATAAAGTACACATCTCGATTGTTCTTGTACTTGACATGCGACAGATATTCAAAATAGAAGCTCAATATCTGTGGGCAGCAGCACAATTAATACTGGTCGAATATATATGTAGATGTATATATATGCCTGATCATTTAGCCAAAACGGTCCGTGCAGCAGCTGGACATCGGACATGCGCAGGCAGCTGTCGTGGAAACTGAGCGAAATGGGATCTGCCTTGCTCATCTTGTTGTGCTGCTGATTACTGTTGTTGTTGTAGCTGTTGTTTATGTGTTTGTTGTTGTTTTCGGGTTCTCTTGTTGCCTGAAAGTGTACGAAAAGGTTATACAATTTTGAAAATTTTGTTTTGAGCTGCTTAGTTACACTATTTAACCTTCAAAGCTGACTTTGTAAATGTGCAACAAAGAGTTTACAGAATGCATGTTTTATCAATAAAATTGTTTCTTAACAAGTGCAAACAACTTTTTCGCGACTCCGAATTTTCACCATTTAAAACTGTGCTGTCATGTTAAGGCTATGTTAAGTCAACTTTACATCACAGTTATGATTTCATGGCTGCCAGTCGACAGCATTTAAAGGGTAATCCTAAAATGTTTGTTCTTATAAAATTATAAGATAGGCCTGGCTAAAAATGTGCAATTCCAAAAATTTTTCGATTTTAACGATTTTAATAATTTTGCAATTCAAAATTGAATTTTTGACAAAATTGTTCATAATTATGAATCAATTTTAATACTAGTAAATTTTTCAAAACTCAACCAATTATAAAAAATTCTGTATTAGAATAAAAAGACTAAATTGGTGAATAGGTTTTCTAACACTCAGTTAAAAAAAACCATTGATATATATTTCACATATAAAATAGGCACAACAGCTTTTAACTTTATTTGTTTAACAAATTTTATTTTAAATGCAAAATCAAATATTGTGAGCTTAGATTACAACTATATTAATGATTAAAAACATATTGTATACAAAGTAGATATAATAGCATTAAAAACCACATACAATTTTAATATTACGAGGCACTAAAATGCAAATACATATATATATATATATAAATATATATAAGTTGTACAGTTTATATATATATATATATATATATATATATATATATATATATATATATAAATGGGGACACTCTGATAGATCGCTTCACATTCCATTTCAACAATTACAAACACCATATATTATACTATGATGTAGCTATAAAGTTATAAAGTTGATGTTTTTTTTGTTTTGGTGGGTTATTTGCGGGATCCCAAGATACAATTTCCAACCACTTTAGGCTACACACTTTGCTGTGTATACTTAAATGAGAGTGCGTTCAGAGCCGCACCTCGGGACGTGTCCAGCCGCCAAAGGCACGCTCCAGCTCCTCGGCGACGGCCAGGCACAGGCGATCCTCGTTGAAATTGGCTATGACTTGAACGCCCAGCGGCAAGCCCTCACTGCCCAGGCCCAGCGGGACGGCGGTGGCCGGAAAACCCAAAACATTCACAATGCCGGTGTAGGAGAAGTTAATGGGACGGAAGATGGGCTCGTTGTGATACGGCGCCACAGTGGGATGCGTCGGATAGATCAGCACTCCATTGTCGCCCAAAAGCTCTTGGATGGCGGCTCGCAGGGCGTCCCGCTTGCGCACCAGATGATGGTACTTGGATGAGCCGTGCTCGCATTGCGCACTGTCCATCAGCGCTGTCGTCAGGCCGATGAACGTGTGCTTGGAGGCGCCGACCAGCCACTTGAGCAGCTCCACATACGTGTTGATCTCGTAGCGCAGATCGCCCAGTTGAAAGCTGAAACCATGGCCGGAATCGTCGCGCATGTTGGCAAACCAAATGGCCGCCGATTGACGCATTTGCGGCAATTGGACGCGTTCCACCTGCTCAGCGCCAAACTTGCTGCTCAAATGATCGACCACACGACGCATGGCCGAGCGGAGATCTGGATCCACGGCGGAGACCATGCGACCACCGCCATCCGACTCCTGATAGAAGAACTTGAGTTTCTCCAGCACGACGGGCTCGTTCAGACGCAGCAGCTCCGCCTTCTCGCCGGCCATAATCTGCAGCATGGGTCGTAGATCCTCGGCGAATCGCGACATGGGACCCAGGCCCAGAAATGAGTTCTGCTCCGCCGTGAAGGGTGTCGGAAATTGGCCCTTATTCGAAACGATCAGCTTGCTCGGCTTATGCCCGAATATGCCATTAAAGAAGGCCGGCATGCGTATGGAGCCGCCAATATCCGAGCCCAGGCCAAAGGGTGACCCGGCTGCCGACTGGACGCAGCCCTCGCCGCCGCTGGAGCCGCCCACAATCCGATTGGTGTCGTAGGCATTGCGCGTCCTGCCATGCACCGTATTGTTGCTCTCCCACCACATGCACACCTCAGACACATTCGTCAGCGCAAATGGAATGGCGCCAGCCTTGCGCATCAACGCCATCGCATCCGCGTCCTGCTCGGCGCGCACCTCGCGACGCGAATACAGCCCAGCCGTGTGCAGCATGCCTGCAAGCGAAAGGATATTATTTTAGAGTTTACTCTTGATAAGTGGATAGAAAGGGAAAATCTTATTCTTATATTTCTAATATTTCTTAGAGCTACACACAGTTTATATTCTTACGATATATATTTGATCTTGATGATGTTATATGAGTACAAGTATTGAAAGAGCAAGCAAGAAAATTTTGTATGCAAACATTGCCTTAAATTTTTCTATGTGTATTTATGTGGATCTCTTGGATCCATTGTTCCCAAACTTCAAACTATCATAACTTTTTCAAAAGTGAACCGATTTTCACGTTTGAGGGCATTTTGTTCATGATTTGTCCTGCAAATTGATTCTGCATTTAAAATATTTGCATTATT
>SCDY01001417.1:0-29649 GCA_004143825.1 Drosophila micromelanica
AGTTCTGCTTCTGAAGCAGAGGGTCGCAGGTTCGATTCACGGTCAAGCCGTGGTGCATTTCATTTTTCGTTGATAATTGCGAATTAATGTTTTTTTTTTATTTTTAACTATCTCAATACTTATTAAGTGCCGAGAGTTTGTGTGTATGTGTTAAATGCTGGGTTTAGCGTATCTCCTAGTCGGGAGGTCCCGACTAGAGCAATCTTACTTGTTTTTTTTATTTCTTATGGGAACTGTTAATATTTCTTACATTTCTAGTTTTCTTATTTCACATTTCCACACAGGATCTCAAAAGCGATGAAGCTTTTCTTTCAATTGCTTGCAGTACAGGAAAACAATCTTTTGCACTCTTGTAGAACAGCAAAAGCTCCTTGTGGTATTGTCCTTGCTTGCATAGTCGAGACATCAACCTTGCATCCTTGACAACTGCATGCGCTAAGCGCCAGATGGCGCCACTATCGCAGACTGTGGCGTGAGTTCTATATAAAAATGGCAGCGAAAGAAAATAACTGCAAAACTTAATTTTCAATTACATATTCCAAGCTGGCCGCTCGGCATATATATGTATCTAACCCACATAGATGACCAGAGTGCGATTAAACAATTACAAAAACAGAACAACTAGAGACATAGACACAGCGAAAATAGAGTCGTACGTCTATGCAAATTTCTGTGCGCAGTTGCCGGCAAGTGCATAACTTTTATTAAATTTGTATTATTCGTTTTTTTTTTTTGCAACCGTTAATTTTATTTATGCCGTTTTTTTTGTGGCGCTAGGTCGAAGCACGCTGCACCGACCACGCCAAAAGTGACAATCTTGAAGAGATCAAAAAGCGCAAAGCCTACAGAGCAACAGTGGCTGCCCACTGGGAACTGGAGAACTGCAAAACTGGAACTGGCGCTGAGTCTGAGTCTGTGGGGGCCTGTGGGGTCTGTGGGGGTCTGTTTGTCTGGCGATAGCGCAAAAATTTCAATTCAATTCATTAACAGTGCACAGCAAGCGATTAAATCGCTCCACATCTATATTTATATTATATGTACGTACATATTTATTTCTGCTCTCAATAGTATCACTGTATACCCTGGCACAGTTCAAGCTTCGAAAGGGTATAATGGAACATAAATACTCACGAAAACCTCTCATCTAAAATACTTATTTATATTTATGTCAAATATGTAAAGAACTGAACTAAGATTCGCCAAATGAAATTGTAAATATTATTGAAAGTAAACTATAGAGTATATTATCTTCGGCATATGAAAACTTTTTATGATTGTTTTTCTTTTTTTTTTTTAGTTTTGCGGTTAATGGAGCAGCGAATTTGCGCATACGCCGCATTGGCCGCCGTGCCAATATAATGCCATAATAATACTCTTCTGGCAATTTATTGGCATTTTCATGTAAATTATGTTATTTCAATAAGATACATTTTTCTTTTATTGCCACACTTTAGACTTTATCTTGTGTGAAAAGTGGTTCAATCGCGATAACTTCAACTCAGTCAGTCGGGCAATAAGACTTAAAAGTAACGGCAAAAACAGCGAGCGCGCACTTTTTGATCGACTTTTGCATTTTAATTGATTCTTAATGGAAAACTTTTCTTATCACGATTGCGAATTTATGAAATGTTAATTACAAATCGCATATTTTGATTTGTGCAAGTGGAGCCCGGTAATTTGAGTTCATATTTTTGAAAGTTGTCAAATTTTGAGTTATTGCAAGCCGATATTGAGCGCTAATTGAACAGTTTCAGATATCACATAAAGCCAGCAGGTGGTCGCAGCTGGCTGCTAGGCATTACCTAATCCGGTTAACTATTGCACTTGCGATCCGAGAAGATAATGCTGACTAGTCAGCTTAACGTTGACATACGACGAATGCGTAATTAACTTGTATAGCTCAAATCAATCCAGAAGATAAGCCACTTAAGAAACGCCATTTGCTCCGATTAGATCCAAAAAACCGTGTGTTGTTGTTGTATTCTACATATAGATTTAAAATCATAAACAAAGCTGATGCAATTGGCATTTGATTTTACCATTAAACAAGCTAAAATCTTTTGGAAATCTTTACCATGCCAAGCTTTTATGTTTGCTTAGAATTTTTCATTAGCAGGATCGCAATAAATTTAATTATATTGCTCGTATAAATGCCATCTGTTGCTAGAAAGCTTCAGAGCACACTCCACTTGACTTAATTAAATATCATAATTTGGTTTTACAACATTTTAATGCACTTGCCTCAAATACTTTTCAAGTTGTCTATTTTATTAATGTGTCTTGCCTCGAGCCCCTCCCAAAGCAGCTCTATCACATGCTGCATTTGTTTGGATGCATGTTTGTCCGTCCATACGTCCGTTGTTGTTGTTATTGTTGCTGTGGCGCTGCTTTGACGCCATTGTTGCACTGAGACAGCGGCGGCATTGGCGACAGCAGCAGCAAACCAAATGAATTTTCATATTTTCATATTGTGCAAAAAATGTGTTTTCTTTTATTTTCATATTTTTGTTGCGCCGCCTGCCTGAGAGACCGAGACTTCATTTAATATACTCCATTCCCGAGGCAGCTGAAAGAGTTTAGGAGACGGGGCGTGGCCGTCGCAATCGCAGACCATGCCCAGAAGCAACGTCGCATCCTTTTGGTCCATGAAATCCTTTTTGTCTGCTGCGCGTCGCATCTCGTTTTGGGCGTTAATATTAAAATGCATGTAAAAATGCAAACGTGGCAAGTGGGAGTTAAGATGGCGACACTGGCCATTGGGAACGGGATCGGGAACGGGCACGGGCACGGGAGCGAGGATGAGAAGCGACCAAAGCTCGTCGTTGGTTGGGTGGGTGGATAGCCGCTATAAGAAATTATGATACGTTTAATTACCAAGCAACCGACTGACGTGCAGCACGTGACTTGCAGTCAGCGAGTAGCAGCAGCAGCAGCAGCAGCAGCAGTAGAGCCCCGCCCCCCTCATCGTGCCACATTTCATCTCGTTCATTAACAGCTGTCAGCTTTTGGCAGCACTTGGCTGCGCGACGTGGTTCGTGGCATTCCCGACGCGCCATTCGGCGCGCTTTACAATTTGCACCTTTTTAATTAACGTGATTGCAGCGGCACTCACACACACACACACACACACACACACACACACACACACACACACACACACACACACACGCACATGCAGTGTTGAACGTTGATCTATGCATTACGTGCTGAATGCATCTCTCAACCCGGTCCACGTGGCGGCTTTGCGCGCGGATTTGGTTTGGTTTGCTTCGGTTGCGTCTCCATGTCTCAAGTGTGCACTTGCACATCGCCCAAAAAACCCACCTGACACCCGGCAGCGGCATCGGGCGAAACAGAAGCCGCAGCTAGATTGGGATTTGGCAGTTGGAGTAGGACTAGGAGCAGGAGTAGGAGCAGGCGTTGCTTTGTCTTTTGCATGGAGCGAAAGTAGTCACGGCTTTTTGGCGCTTTGGCGCGTCATATTCCAGCTCAATGATGTCACACAATGTCACGTGCTGATTTGACAGCTGCTCCAGCGGCTGCTTTGGGGGCTGGGGCACGACTCTCGATGGGGCATGTGCCTGTATACTTAACATTTACGCACTTCAGCGCGTTTCGCGGCACAAAGAGACCCTTGAACAAGAGGTGAGGGACGATTCTTGAAATGTCAACAGAGCTGACAGCTTTAAAGATATGAGCAAAAGTTTCAATTTTCGTTGATTCTAGTCAAAATTATACACTTTGTTATGCAAGACACGAAATCACGATTGTGTAATTCGTGATATGTGAATTATGCATACAAGTGGAAAATTATGAAAAGTGATTTGGACGGCTTAAAAGGTGAGGAGCGATTTTAAAGGTGAAATAAAATTACGCATAAATAATATGATTATTCATCATAAAGTTATTTGTCATTTCGCGGTTTCCATTGAATAAAGGATCAAAGTTTTTATTAACAATGCTAGTTTTGCAGTCTTTAACTCTTAACCTCACACTTTACTCTATTTATTATCTATGCAATCTTAATTGACTGTCACTAACTCAACACAAAAAGTCTGAAAGGTCTTTATGCTATATCGCCTGACTGGGCAACTTTTAGCGATATTCGTGCTTGAACCCTTTGTGAACCCTTTCACACCTGAACAAAGGCCCAAAAAACGATCGAACGCGAACGCGATGTTGGGTACAGTTTCTCAGTTTCTCTCTGGGGTTGCACTCAAAACAATTTATAATTTCAACGCCTTGAGATAACAAATAGCCCCGACGGAGTGCACGATTCGACAATTAATCACCACGTCGCGTTTTGCTGTTTGTTAGTTTGCCTCGTGTTACTTTTTTCGGGCATAATTACGGCAAATGCAGTACGGCGCAAATATTCGTAGTTCAGGCCGCCTCCAAGTGCCAAGACAGTTAAAAATGACGACCAAACCAAAGACAAGCCGAACCGAAGCAAACCGAACTTAGCTAAAATGACAAAACCCCAGTCAAGTCAAGACAAGTCGAGGCAGCCAACAAATGCAGCCAAAACATGGCCCAGATGATCGATTAGCAATCCAAATGCAGTCCAAGTCCGAGCCGAGCCGGCCACAAATATTGGGACAGCGAAATATTGGCTATGCTTTAGCTTGGCATAATTCGGCAATTGAATTGATTTTTGTTTTTTCGGTTTTGTGCTGTCCGTCTGTCTGTCTGGCAGCTCTCTGGCCAAGCCCTAGAGCAAATTTGGTTACGCTCACGTTTGTGCAGGAAATCGAAATCGTTAGCCTAAACTTTATGTTCATAAAAAAGGGTTTGGCTGTGTGATATTTCATGTTTGCCGCCAACGCCATCGACCAAATCGCTGCCGCTGCCGCCTCTGCTGCTGCCGTGCATTGATTGATTGAGCGTCGGCGTCGACGGCGGCGCCTGCAGCGGCTCCTTGGACGACACGTACTTCTAATGCCTGCACAAGCCCCCTCCCTCCCACCAGCACCACGCCAAGACGTTGCGGTTCAAAGGTGCCACCGTTTTCTCCCATAATGAACGATCATTTGATATGCCGCCATCGAAGATAAAGATACGATTTATGAGCAGGCTGCTATTGTTGTTGTTGCTGTTATCGTTGTTTAATGTGAATTCCCAAATTGTTGACGAATTTCCCCTGCTGGCAACTTAAAGCGACAAACATTTTGTGCCATTCATTGTCGTTGTCGTTGTCGTTGTCGTTGTCGTATTGTTCGCCCAGCTGCGTCCCCATATTTGTTCCATGTGCAATTTTTGCATACTTCAGCAAACGCGTCATATTTTCGAGTGGTTTCGCTAACATGCAAAGGACACTTCAGAGCCCAAGCACACAAGTGGATCCTTAAAGAGCATTTCTTCTGCTGCCGAGCTCTTATTCCTGCTGCCGTTGTTGTTGTTGTTTGTGTTGCTGCCGGCCAGGGGCTTGAGTATGGCTACATTCTGAATCGGAACAGTCCCTGTGCCTCGGCTGAAGTGTACGAAGATGTGATGATGATGACGTTGGGATGAGCCTTGTTTGTATGAGTGTGTACTATATAGAACGACTGCTGAAATAGCAAATATACCACGTGTTTTTTTCGCCGAGGAATGCGAAAAAGTAACGATGAGGATGCATTTTTGTAGAGTTAAAAGAGTTAACAAATATTGAAATATTGGTATATTGGATTGACTTAGTAACTAACAACAATTTTGTAACAAACGTAATTTATTAGCTTGCTTATTAAACATTGAGGTCGCTGTTTAAAAACAATGCGATCGAAATCAAACTCTTTCAATACGGAACATGCACTCGCGCACAATGCTTGCCATTTCCGTTTCCTGTTTGCAGTGCAACACAAACACACACACACACACACATGTACACGCGGGAACAGCGACATATCCTGCACATAATGTGCATATCATTTACGGTGTCAATCAGGACAGCCGCAGTCAGCCGTCCGCAAAAATCAACAGCACTGCACAGGACACTCTTCAAATAGCAGCTGTGTGTATGTGTGTGTGTGTGTGTGCGTGTGTGTGCGGCCACAATATCCTGTTCGGCATGTCCTAGGCTGCATTCGACCATAAAATGTATTGCGGTCATTTTAATATAAAATAATTAATTTCAACGCAAATATTTATATCAGCAAAAATATGCCGCATAATTGATTCGTTGGCAGCTATCAAGAGAAGCGGTCAAACGCTTGTAAGGGATGGGGAGGGGGAGGGCGGTATTTATTCAGAATCAGCGACAGCTCTGTTCAGCGTCCAGTGTCCATCATTGGCATTCAATTCAATCACAACAATGAAATAAACATAATGAAATGCAATATAAATATATTAAATACATTCCCTAACAAGCTGTTGAATGCATTTTCGAACACAATTCCATTGAAATTATCGATTCTGATGCCCAATTCATGCATTAAGAGCTGCATTTCTATGTAGGGCGTGAGGGACGTTTGTTCGCTGCTTTGCGGAGCCATTTTACAATTAAAAGCTTTAGACTTTGCAATCAATATGAATATGAAATAATTAAAATGACGTTTAATTAAATTGTCGCGACCTTTTGCGCAAAAATAACAGCAGCAACATTAAATAACACTGTTGCTGTCAAATGCTAACGACTGTCACATACTCTGTTCAGCTAAAACCGGTGGTAAGGAGTATTATTTATTCGATGGTTAGTAACTTCAAAACTGTGCCCCTATGGCAGTTACTGTCAAGTTCAGATTTTTTTGGGTTGACCAGTAAAAAAAACTATTATAACTTGTAAAATGTTATGACTGTAACTTTAAGCCAGACTTTTGCCTTTTCTGCGTAAAAGAAGGCCTATAGTTTGTAGATTGTAGATTGCCCAAAGCTAATATACTACATTCACTTTGTGCACAGAGTAGATGATGATGCAAATGATAAGCAGCTAAAAGGCACTAAAAAGCGCAAAACCGAGGAATGCGCTTAATTTATGTGACGATCTTGTTGCGAATATATGAATACACTAACTTAACACGGGGATTATGATTTCATCGTTGAACTGAACAAATATTGTATTCTACTGCTCCTTACAAATTTTTATATTTTTATTAATTATATAACATATAATAACAATAAAAATGAACAGTAAATAAATTAAAACACGAGCTATAAAATATAGTAATTTATTTTTTATTACTAAATTGAAATAAACATTCCTTATATACTCGGAAAATGATTTTGTACAGATTGTTGATACCTCTGGCTAATGTCAACTTAAATGTATTTCATACACTTTAAAAGTGTATTTTTTATTCAGTGTGTTCAATGTGAATGTTGTTGTTTGTTTTATTGCTTTGTTTTCCAAATTGTGTGTTCTTGTCGAGCGCATCAAAAAAATGTGACAGCTAGTTAATGACCTGCATTCCGCGCGCCCCCGCTCTCCGTTCGCACTTGCTCAGCAACGGCCTTATGTTCGGCCGCCTTCAATTAAATTCAATTGAGTTTTTTGCCGCTTAAGACGCCTGCGCGCGTGCTTCAATTTAGTTAGTGAGTTTCAGTCTAGAGCAGAGAAGTAGAGAAGATCTGCGGCAGCCATCTGCGTGGCCAGCTAACAAAATGCACTTTGCAGCTGCTGCTCGCGAGGCGATAGGCAAATGAGTTTGCGCATTAGAAGACGTTCCAGGCAGCCAGTTGAGGGGCCAAACGGGGGGAGGGGGCGGGGGGACTGGCCCGCTGCGCGCCGCCTGTCAGCATATCAACGCAATTTGTGCACTCGCCAATAGACGGCGGCAAATTATGGCCAGTGATGCTCGGCGACTGCGCAAAGTGCCTCATAAATTCACGTCGCTGATGAAGTGATAGTGAGCCAGAGCCAAAGCCAAAGCCAGTGCTAGAGCCGGAGTCGGAGCCGGAGCTAGTTGCAGGAGGAACTGCAACTGCAGCGCGTCTCACGGCAGCTCCAGCTTGTGGCTGCAGATTGTTTATGGCAGCGGTGAAATTTGCTCAATGGCTCAACTAATGTGCCGCAGATAGCCCGAGAAGTGATCACACCGACCTGCTGGTCGCGGCTGGAAGGCAATTAGAAAGTACCTACCAATTGACAACCGAAAAAATTAGTGTAGTATGCCGCATTATGTTTAAATAGTTGTAATTGGGCCGAAAGATAAATTTGTGCTGTGGCACAGTTTTCTGTGAATTTTGGTGCTCTATTAAAAACCGCATCATGCAAAGCTTAAAACACTTCCTTGTTCTGATTGTTGTGCGGCGTTGACCTTCGTCTGGACAACAGCTCTCGCCTGACCACATTCAAGGACAATGGCTTGTAATTGAAAGTACACGACTAAGACTTAAAGCACATTCAACATCATCATGAAGTGGCCGACAACGACAGCAAGGACTCTGCACGGACCACGCGAAAATATGTCATAATAAAAATTTGCTAAAGCTCGCCGGAGAAATCCTCCAAGACGCTGCCATAAGCACAAAAACAAACTCTTGATAAAAGATTCAATAAGCCGCACGACGAAGCCCAAACGGTTGGCAGGGGCAAAGGATACTCGAAGGAGGCAGGACATGAACTGTGCCCGCTAAGCTGTGGCTACAGCTGCGACGGCGTCTGAGAACGAGGCCAATAAATAAAATTAATAGGAACTCACTCGAACAGTTTGACCGGACTGATACTACCCCACTTCTGGAAGGGAAGGGAACAGGAACTGCGGGCAAGGAAGGGCTTTGCTAGGGCTTTCTTTTTATTATATTGTTGACTTGTTGAATGGGAAAGCAACTGTTGAATGGCACTTGGCTGCTCGGGCTATATATACATTTATAAGCCTAAGAAATGTTTTGCTTAAAACTGTTTAACGAAACATTAAAGTTCAGCATGGATTTAAAGCCCGATGAAAGTTTTGGGCGAATTTTAATTATTACAACGCAATCCTGCAGTGCCGAAGATTTAATACCCTTTCTTTACTTATACATTTTTGCAGTTGTAATTTTGGTCGATTGAATTTAAGAATTTAATGGTATTTAGATTTTAGCAAAATATAGGTTAAGATATTTTGACGAAATCAACATCAACTTGAGCTTGATAATATAATATTGAATTATTTAATGATTCTTTTGTTTAAGTGTTTATTATAGTAATTTTCAAATGTAAGAATATAATAATAATAATATGAAAACTATGAACTTATTTTTCTGTCACTTGATGCCAATTATATAAGCTTGAACCCTAAGGTTTATTTTTCGCAATTTGTAATCAATTAGGCAAAGTGCCCAATTCACATGCATGTATTAGCCAATAGTTTATTTGGGTCTGTCAAACCGATTTCTTTGTGCAATTCATACGCCACGTTGCTGACCTCTTATTGAACTGCTATAAGAAATCACTCTGCCAGTCTATAATTGCTGATGCAGTGGGCCGGGAGGCGAGATTTCTGGCAGATGACGCAACGCCCACTTTCAACACTTGCCACAACAATGGCGCGCAAATATTTGCGGGACCCAAATGGCAGAGTCAGACGTAGCCACAGCAACAGCAGGCAGGAGATCAATGAGCGACTGTCTGTCTGTCTGACTAGCTGCCTGCCTGGCAGCCTCAATTTGAAATCCAATAAAATTTAATTGGAAACTTCATCACGGGTGCGAAAATTCACACTTGGCCAAGTCAGGCCAGGCCAGGCCGGGCCGGGCCGGGCCGGGCCGGGCCGGGCCGGGCGAGGCTAGGCCAGGGCAGGGAGCAGTTACGGGCACGACTTGGCTGCCGTTTGCCGTAAATCTCGTGCACCTGACGGCGACTGGTGACTCCAGCCTCGACGTTGGCTCTCTGCAGCGCATCGCGATAAGGAAATATTTTTCATATGAAAACGCTGCGCATGCGCTGTCTCAATGCTCCGTTTCGTTTAGTTTCGTATCGTTCCGTTATTGGCCATGGCTCAATGGCTTATTTATGCTTTTCCTTTAGCCATGCCATATCTTGTGGCATTGTCGACATTAATCGCTTTGTTGCGCCAAAAAGTATAACATGAAATTGGATTGATTTATGTTATAATTACAAAAGCTGGCGCATATCGCCAGCAAACGAACAAAACGAAGAAACCGCTGCGAAAGGTAAACAACAACAATGCCTTGAGTTTGTGCTCGCCAAAAACTCATTAAGAAGCCAAAACCCGACAGACAACAGGGAAAGGCTGCAAAATCTATGAAGTGCCTATCATTGAGCATAGGCAGATAATGATTGATTGAGCTAAATGACTTGAATACCCTGTAATTGCATTCCATGCTACACCATGTTTGCAAATAAAACACAACGTTGTTCCTATTGCATTATATAACTGTAGAATTTTGATAGCTCTGGCAGATTAACAGCACTCTACCAGAGAGGAAGCCAAAAGCTTTGTGCCATTTTAATGGGTCTAACCAAAGGCAATTAAATATTAAGTCTTCAGAGAAATGCTGGATGTATTGCGGTTTACCACCTTCGGGGCCTAGCCTAACGGTATTACAGTACTATTCTATGAATTCCCACCAGTCCTTTTCGTATCCTTCGCGCACATGGCAGAGCAGAACGGTGCGACGCTTGCGACAATAGTGCGATAGGTCCAGGACCTTTTGCTTCACCTCGTACAGATTCTGAACGGTTATCTCGCGCTCCAGGCACTCGGATATCTTCTCGGTGGCCATCTCCATGTCGCGCTGATTGTCCTCGAAGATGATCTTCTGGTTGTTGTTGCGCAAGTAGAAGGCAAACACATAACTGTACATGAGTGTGGCACGACACTGGCAGAGAACGTCGACGGCTTCCTTGAGGAACTGCACTTCGATCCAGCTCATGCTCTCCTGCATATCGTTCATCTTGGCCTGCACGTTCGCGTACAACTTGTGCTCCATGCGCATGCTCATCATGTGGTTCATATAGCGGTTGTAGTAGTGCAGATAGCGGGCCATCGAGGATCGATAGCGCTCCTGGGCCTGCCTTGCCTGCTTGCCTTCCTCCTCGTCGAACCGGTTGCAGCTATACCAGGAGGAACCGTGCGGCTCCCAGGAGCCCAGGCACACCCAGCAGAAGTCATAGCGGCACGATGGATTCTTGCATACCATGTGATTGCACCCGCCATCCTTTTCGATGGTCACATTGCACTTGGGGCACTCCTTGGTGTGCTGCGCTATCCAATTGGATGTCTCCGAGTCCTCGTTGTTCTTCTTCAGCCACTTCTTCAGCCAGGCACAGCTGACCGGCTCGTGCCAGTTCTCCCCGCACCCAAAGCAGAACTCGTGTCCGCACGCACAGCGCACGGCGCGCGGCTCGCAGTAGCTGGCCTTGATCGCATGGGTGCAGCTGGGCGCCGGGCACCAGCGCATCAGGGAGTTGCACTCGACGAACGTGTTGGTGATCAGCTGCTGGTAGCGGGCAATCACCTCCGGATTGTCGGCCAGCTTCACGAATGACACGTCATCGACCAGAATATCGCAGTCGGTGGCCGGGCAGGTGATGCTGTGGGCCAATCCCTCGCTGCATGTCTTGTTGGCCAAATACTGTTTCCAGCAGGCGGCACAGAAGGCGTGGCCACAGTCCAGGCCCTTCAGCTCATCGCAGGGACAGTAGCAAATGCCGCAGAGCTTTTCGCGTCCACTCACATTGGGCGCCGATTTGAGGCTCAGTTTTGAGGGCGCCGCAAAGGGATTCACGACATGGGCGCGCCGGAAGAACTCCTGCGGACTGCTCTCGAAGTACCTCTCGAAGAGCGTCTCCTTGTCCCACTTGTAATGGTTCAATATGATGCGTGTGACCTGCGGCGACAGATGCAGCACATTGTTGACCTCGTCGATGATGTTGCGCTGGTGCTGCACTATCTGATCGGAGGTAAGGACCGTGTAGACGAACTCATCGACCTCGACGCTGCGCCTGGGCCGTTCGGGCAGATCGATTTCGGTGCAGGTGTCCTCATCGCTATCCACACAAGTCATGAACGCAGATAGGCTGTTAACGGAACGATGCGAATCTCCGTGATCTTCATCCGAGTATTCGTCGTCAGAGTTCATATTCGAATTGAAATGAGAAAAGTTCAAGCACTCATATAGCGGATTCTCGGTCTACTTTGATACAGATGAATAAATAAATCACCTCCGCTCCACTCCACTCCACTCCGCACGGCTCTTGGACACTTTTCGGTATCGGCCGCAGGTCTGTATGGGGTCAGTAAATCCTGGTTGTCTATGGCTGGGAGAACTGCAACATTCGCGTTTTCTTTGGCTGCCACGAACGTTTTTTCGAGTTGCTTTTAATACGTAACACTTTCGATGTAATTAGGTTGTGAGTTCTTCGTATTTCTACTGAAGACTGAACTCAAAGCTGATAATTTTATTTTTTCCTTTTTTCAAATTGATTGATTTTGCCAGCCAAGGCTGCAAACTACTTTTCAATCGAACTGGATCTTGCCCGGAACTAAAATATATTGCTTACAACATGCACGAAACCAGTTGGCCAAAAACGATTTAGGCTTAAAATACTATACCAAGTTACAAAATTAATAGCTTAATGTTTACTTTCTTTTTTTTAATTCATAGAGATTTCCAAACTTTGACAAATATATGTCGGAGTAGGCAATATTAGAATAATATAATGCAATTTAAGTTTTTTTTTTTTAGCTTTTTTTTTTATCAAAAATTTAAGACGATAACTAAACTAAACTTATATTGTATCATATTCATTTTATATAATTAAATATACTTAAATAACTTGGTATAAAACAAAAATACAAAATGAAAATGAGAAAAAAAATAATACATAAAATACTGCAATATTTTTTAGTTAAACCTGACCTAAGAGGTTTAATTTTTAAGAATTTTAAATTATTTTACTTTTTGTGTAAATAGTAAAAACTTTTATATACGGATTTTATTTTTTCGGAAAAAGTGTGAACCATTACCAGGGCTAATTTGTCAAACCATGTTCACAGACTTGTTTTTATTTTTAACAGAGATGGCAATACTGGGAGATTTTTAGATTTTATTTGAAGTTGGGGTTTTTGCAGACTTCCCGCACATCAAAATGCATTGAATTTGTGCTGTATGGCGCAGCACTCAGGACACTAAAAAAGCGCCTAAAAGCTTTTGGTGTATATCCACAGCCATAACCCCTTCATTGTAGAGCGGGGCAAAACAAAGCAATGTCTCAAGTGGCAAGGGTAAGGCACAAAAATTGCGATAACAACAAAAGCAATGGCGAAATGCGATATAAAAGTACAGTGCAGCCACACACACACACACACACACACAAACACACCCAACGAGTATGCGAAATGAAAGTGAACGAGCGCACAAGGATAATGGCAAATGGCGGTGCGGGTAATGAGTGTGCATAATGCATATGCAGCAGGAGCAGCAGCAGCAGGAGGAGCAGGAGCAGCAGCCATTCCCATTGAACGTGGCGAATGCCGCGAATGGATTCAATCTGCCGTATTTTGCATATGCACATACAAATACAAATACAAATACGAATACAAATACAAGCGCAAGTACGAGTCCTTTCCTACATACATGTGTATTTATGTGCACTCGTACAACGAGCTGCTTTTTAAAACAAAAGCTGCCTGCTAACCCGCCAAAACCAGCAGCAGCAGCGGCCGCAGCCAACAACAAAAAAATCATTACAAATAAAAATGCAAAGTCGCCAAAAAGCAGCATCAGCAGCAGCAGCAGCAGCCACAAATCCCTTTCATCAGCTCTCAGTCTGAGGCAGAGGCAAAGGCAGTGAACCCTTTCCAGCTGCTTTTCAAGTCTCAGCCAAATTACAAGAAATCCTTTCGTGCGCGTGAATGCTTTGGCAAAATACAAAAAAAGAAGAAAGCAATGCAAAAATAAAAATATAAAACGAAAACGTACCAAAAGCCGGGCAAAGAAATACGGAAAAGGAAATAATTTGACCATTTGCAGCAAATGCACAAAAACAGCCGGCAAATGACAACAAAAGGCAGTCAGCCACATTGCCACAAGGGTACTGCTAGGATTGAGGGGGGTTGGGGAGGTGGGATAGCAGAGGGGTTAGAGCGTGTCATGTCATGTGTGGGCGGTTTTGGGTCGCTTGAGCATGGCAAGAATTTCTACGCTGCCGATGCAAATGAGGACGCGCCACTTGTTGGCCACGACTTTTTATCATTGACAATCGGGCTAAGGCGCAGGCTCTGGCCACGTCCGGCATGGTCGTTGATGGTCAGCACCGATGGCCAAGTTCATGGCCCTGACGTGACCACGCCACGGCATGCCATGCCAAATAGCCAAGCCTGCCAGCCAGCCAGCCAGCCTGCCTGCCTCCATGTTGTTGATGATGATGACGATGACGATGATGATGATGATGCCACTTGGCTGATAGGCCAACTCAGCGAACGTCGTCGCATATTTCTGCGCCTACTTTGGCACACAACTATTTGCGGTAAATTTTCTTGAGAAATGTTTTCTGCCGGTGCCAGCTTGAGCTGGATCGTCGCTGCGTTCGGCCACAGCCGAGGCCAACTGATTATGTTCACCCAGAAAGTCATAGTGTATATAGTACGTAAGGATGTTCGCTTGAATCTCATGTAAATTAGCGAGCCCACACAGAGCTGAATAAAGCAAAACCAAACAGAACTCTGAACGGATGTGTGCTGATCGCGGCGATAAATGCGCCGTATCGCATTATAATTACTGTCCATTGTGTGTAGTTCGTTTTCGAAATGCTTTTTTTATTTAGCTGCGCGAAATTAGCTGGAAATCAACGAGCATGAAGCGCCACACACACACACACACACACACATAGAAGAAAATCAACACTTGGAACTAATTTGATTTTGATGCGACTTTTAAAAAGATATAGAATTAGCTATGACTTAGTTTTAAGCTGCAGGCCAAGATGAGTTATTACCTTAACGGTTCCTATAGACAACAAAATTAATGTATTCCGTTTCGTTTCGTTCTGTTCTGTTTCGACCTTGAGGTTTGGATTAGCGGGTTTCAGGTTCCTATAGCGGTAGCTTAGGCGCCGCTTCATATAATTAAAAAATTAATTTGAAATTTTAGCATTGAGGCAGAGATTTATTATGCATATTGTTTTTTTTTTAGTCTAGACATAAACTGCAAATAAATGTGAGGCGATCTCAAATGATGAAAGAGTTGGAGGTGGCTAAAATACAGTAAGAGTCAAAGTAAAAAAATTTATGATAATTTAAAATTTTTTTCTAAGATTGAATGTGAGTGTTTTTCTTCCAATTTCTCAGAGTATTTTCAATTGTCATCCCATTTGTATCCTTATTTGCTGGCTTTTTGAAGTCAAAGTCAAACCTTTGTCAAATTTGCTTTGATGCCATTTCTGGCTACCCCTAAGGCAATGAGACATCGAGAGTCCAACTCCACCCTCGTAAACACTTCCAATCAAATGCCAACAACACAAATAATATGCTTCCAAAAATAAGAAAAAAGAGGAGAAAAAATCAATGTGACAAACATATAAAAGCGTTGGTGTGAAGAAAAGTGAAAGTGCCCCTTGGAGCCACATACACATGAAAGCAACCCTTGAATGGGAAAAAAATAACACACCCCACATATGCATATGTCCATCTCCTTCCCGCTGTCTATCTCTCTATCTCTATCTATAATCATGTGTGTGTGTGTGCTTTGGTCGTGCGGCTTTTTGCCTTTGATATTTAAGCATTTCCGCCATCTTGGAGGCGGTGCGGTACGGGCCAAGAGGGGGGAGGCCTGTTGTCCCCATGAAAGGTGCATAAGAAAGTGCGTGAAAAAGCAAAACTACGCCACTTCAAAAGCGAACGGTTTTTCGTATGAAAAGGCAAATCGGTTTTGGACGGCTCAGTTAGTTTGGGCCAGACATCAAAGCGGGTTTTACATTTCGCCAATATTCTCGCGCTTTTGCGGCTTCCTTCAGCAGCGTCACTTTGACTTCTTCTCCCACTAGGACATTGACTTTGGCGTCAGTTGGACGAATGTTGCCACATGGAATTATTTCAGTTACGACTTTCAGCAGTGAAAGTTCTACAAAGGAATTTCGCGTGCTTAGTTGACATTTAGCCGGCTTGACATGTTCACACTCACATCTAAGGGCGGCTACCTTTTTATGTGCCCAGTAATTATGAAAAATACCCTAAAAGAGGGTATTTTTTGGTAATTCATTCAAAGGTGCGCCAGAGTTCATTACCTGCTTATCGCAATGTATAGCTGTATAGCATTCTAAAAGTCCGGCTACTTTTACGATATTCGGAAATTTTGCTTTTTGCTTTATGATATACTTCGCTGTTTTCTGTTATTATTTCTATAGTTCTAGATTTATAGGATTTATGTGGGTTTTAATCTTGAGAATAAAAATCTTAAATTGGCGCTTGACCCACTGAAAATTGTGAAATTCTTTGCCGTTTATTCCCTGCTTACTTTTTGTTAATTCCTTCTAGACGACCCTTAATTGTTTGTCGTTGTGTGTGTGTGTGTGTGTGCGTTTGTGTGTTTTTTCAGGTCTCTTTGTGTTTGGACTCCGACTGTCGTCTGGCACGTCTCAGTTGCGTTTCCCACTGTGCTTGTGTGTGTTTCTAATGCATGTCACGTGACAAAATTGTATAATTTCCAAACGGGCAGCTGGCCGCACGTCGCCCATTGTGACATTTCCGGTTAATTTGGCGCCAGCTCAGACTGGACTGGCTCTTGGCTATAACCGGGAGCCAGACCGGGATTAGAGTCAGGCCGCGGGGGGCGCTGGCAGCCGTTCTCAGGCTACCTCAGTTGGTGCCACAAATTTTTGACACTTGGCCAAGCAAAGCACAAAAAACGGCAAAAACCTTTCCCTTTTGGCTGGTACTGGTGCTGCTGTAAAATGCAATTACCTTTCCCTCTAGTTAGCCGTAAAGTAACTCGACAAAGTCGTAACTTACTTTTCCTTTCATTTTGTGCCCACAAGCGAACAGCAAACGAACAGCAAAGATCAATGCCAGTCGCAGTCAGTTGGCCGGATAGCCAGAAATTAGTAAGTGCAACTAAGCAACTAGGGCGCCCACTCACAAGCCACTCACCTGGTGGTGCTTATGATGGTGGTTGTGGTTGATGGTGATGTTGATGTTGATGGTGGTGGTGGTGGTGGTGGTGGTGGGGCAAGTTGCCCCCTCTCTCACTCTATCTCTCTCTCGTTCGCTCTCTCTCTCTCTCTCTCTCTCTCTCTCTCAGCAAGAGCAGCAGCTATGCCATGAGTAACTGACATTAATTCAAATTGTTAATTCATGCCTGTCACGCTTTGGTACAGCGGTGTCCCCACAACATTTCCTATCGACTGCGACTGCGGTTCGCTCTCGGTGTGTGGTGATTGTGTTGACGGCTACAGCTTGTTGTTACTGTCGCTGTCGCTGTTGCTGTTGCTGTTGCTTTTGTTGTTTGTTATTGTTGTTGTTGTTGTTCTTTTTGTTGTTGCTAATCCAGATCAGTGACCAGTTCCACTTAGTAAGTACAAAGGGGACACTGCCGGCCCTCCCCGAAACTGGGCCCCTAAGTCAATAAGAAGTTAATTAAATTATGCGACTTCAACTTAATTGCAGCCATGTCTCCTTTCCATTACTTCGCATTTCATTCTCAATTGTGGAGAATTAAACACATTCTTTTGGGGTTTCGTTTTCGTTTAGTTAACCAACTGTTAACTTTGGCTATCGGCATCGACATCGTCATTGGTATCGGTATCGATTTCGATTTGAGACAAGTACAAAATGAAAGTTGTTTTAAGAAGTTGTTTCTCGTTTATTATTCTTACAACAACAATCAAATTGCAAGTGCTGTGATTTTGTTGTAATGTAAAACTTGGTCTAGTGGTATTTTGGCAGCTGTTCTTTGGTGTTGTTGTTGTAATTGTCGTCATTCGACTTGACGTCATTCCCCAATGAGAACTCCTAAGATTACTTTAAAAACAAATGAGTATGTGTATATTTATGTGCATATATTTATTTATTTATTGGTTTCTATTTGCAGCCAAGCAATTTATGTGCACGGCTCGACTTTTTTTAATAACATTTTAAATGCCATGGCATTTATTACCATATTTTGCTAGTCATGTTTTTCTTTTTATAACTCTATAAAGCGCGCGAAAAATATATTTTTATACAAATACATTCATATGTATGGGGAGATAACTGTGTCACACAGCAAAGATCTTATAATTGCTACGTTTAGATAAAACAGGCATGAGCGTTAAATGACTCAATTCTACAATTCCGAGCTGGCATTTATGTGTATGCATTTATTTATTATTTATGTTCACAAAATATATGCAATTGGTGTTTACATTATATTATATTAACAATCAACTAATTTACACATGGCAACATTTTGTCTTTTCTCTTTTTGTGGTCTTTCAACGTTTGCTAAGGATTTTAACTCTGAATCTATTGTTATTTTTTCTTCAATTAAAAACGTTGTCTCCAAGTGCAAAGTTCTTCCTGTTTTTAATTATTATTATCATTATTATTTGATTAAACAATATAATTGTATTTGTTTTACTCCATTAAATGAACCTTCTTCGGAATGGTATTTAAATTAATATAATACGTCATATATTTTGCCACTATTAGTTTTTCTAACTTAACAATTTTACAATGCCATTTTAATATTTTAAAAAAATTCTTAATCAATTTGAGTAAGCCTACATCTCAAGAAAACAATAAATAAACATAGGTACATATGCGTCTGAACTTATTATTATTATTTGTTTTAATAAATTACAAAGTCTTTAGCTTCGATAACGGAGATAAGATTGCGCTCTAATATACTTTTTATTTCTTTAATAAGTACTAAAAGTAATTTAAAACTTAAATATTTTGCTTTTGTAGCACAACAGTTAAATATATTTATGTATATATATTTCAAGGTGTCAGCCGTAGTTGCCCCAATTCTACCAAAGACATTATAAATACTTGTACTTGTATTGTCTTTGATTCTACTTACTCTCTCCTATACAATTTGCTTTGAAAGCTATTTTAATAGTTGTAATGTTGTTTAGTTTTACTTTGTCATGAAATCTCTTTTATACAGCCTAACTGTTTTCTTTCAACGCTTTAACATTTTATCTATGGTAATCATTCCGTTCAACCCTGTGCATTTTCTACAACCTCCGCATTATTTTTTTTTTGTTTTCTGCCCTTTTTGCTAATTAGCAACAAGGCCCTCAGCCCTCAAAGCCAAACAGCAGCCACATCATTGCAATCAGTCAAGAACCTGCACGCTACTTGATAATGAGTAGGAAGACGAGGCAGAAGGCTGATGCAAAGAACAAAAAGCAGAAAAAGAGAAGGGCAAAAGAAAAACACTTCAACCAATAAATGCAACGCTGCGTGCTGCAAGCTAAATGAAGTGTAAGCTCAAGTAAAAAAAAAAATATACATATATATGTATACAAAAAAAAAGAAGAAAAAATAATAAAAATGCATATTTTTAACTCGAACCCATAGTGCAAAAATGTGCACACACAAAAAGGATAACCAGGCGGCAGCTCCCAATTGGTGACTGCCGGCAGTTTCCTGATGATGACGCAGCTCGCAGCTTCTGCCTGACTGAGGCCCAAGTACAGCAGGCAGCACTTGAAAATGAATTTATGCTTCATGCATGATACATCATCATCATCATCATCATCATCAGCAGTAGCAGCAGCAGCAACATCCCCACCACATTTTGGTAATGGAATTGTATGGGACCAGGCGCTTGAATGGCTGCCAGCAAGCACGCATGACGCCAACTCAGCTCAGCTCAGCTCAGCTCTCCTCGCCTCCTGTTCACCTCCTCCCCCCTCCCCACCACAGAGCCGTGCTGCATTGTCGTCATGAGTGTCGTGATATCCCAGGCAGAGTCACAGTCACAGGCTCAGGTTGGGGCACTTGCAGCATGTAATGCCTGGCCATAAGTGTTGCTACGTGCTCAAAAGCGTTTCATATTAATACGTCAGACAGCAATTGTTGATGGCATATTCCATGACTGCTGCTGCCGATGTTCTATGGCGACTGTGCAAGCAATCCAGTCATGTGATCCCTCTATTTAAGCGAGGGTAGAAAGTGACTTTAGCATTAGTCCGAAATAACAAATCCTCGCACCCCACACACACACACACACACATACACAACTAGTGCTCACACAACGGCACTAGCACGAGGAGAGGCAACAACATCATCTTGGCAGTGCATTCATATTCATTGCATATTCATATGACAGCCTGGCTTCCGCCTCTTGCGTCCCTCCTCCCACGTTAGCCCTGTTTCATGCTCAAGCAACGTTCGCCAAGTTTGTTGACTTTATATTTTGTTTGGCTGGCTGGAAAATTCATTGCGCCTTGTTTACTTTTAACGCTTGGCATGCTCAAAACAAAACGCTTTTCACTTGCTTGGCATCCATGGCGTATGAATAATTTAGTGAGTCATTAAAACGAACGACGAAGGCTCCACAGCTGTGATTGTTATGACACTTTTCATTTCGCTTGCTCAATGGCCCAAAGTCAACTTTGATATCGTTTATAGAAAAAAACTACACCAAGACCAGAATTTTCCTTACAATTATTACCCCAGCATATATGAAAACTTGGGCCTTAGATTTGCTTGTTGGCTTTGAGTCGTGTTTTCAAGGCTTCTCCTTCGTCACACTAATTGCAGTGCACTAATTTACCTCTAGCAAAAAACGCCAGTATTTTGACAGTTTTTCCGGCAGGGTGTTTGAGTTCTAGGAGCCAGTTGGTTTCGTTTATATTCTATTTATTACATACTCTAAGTTTACTTCAGGTGTACTCTACAGCCACTTATAAAAGGATGTTTGATGACAGATTTTTGGCAACAATCTATGCAACATGACAGAAAATTCTCAACTGCTGAGCATACAACAAGTGCATGTTCTTTGGCACTATATCCCAGCAACCCCTCCCCACTCAGATCTCAGATCCATGTTAAGTCTGCACAAATTGCTGTGCCAGACTGCGACGAGAGCTGAAGTTAAGCAAAGGTGTTGCTTTGTTAGAAAATTTCATTATTTTAGCTTAAGCCGTACATGCACACACACACACACACACACACACACACACACACGCACACACCCACACCCTGGTGCTGGTGGCAATGTATTTATATGGTAGATATGTGCACACATGCCATTTATAGCCAGGGATTAAAAGTCAAATCCTTTTGTTTAAGTGCCAAAATTAATTTGCATTTGACATGCAACGGACTAGGGCCAAGAGCATGTGGCCAGACATTGCCTCATCGGTGATAGCCTATGGCATAGTCTGGGCCTGTCTCGTCTTGGGAGGCGTTGCGGCTTAAATGCAAAGCGGCCAAGCTGCAAAAATATTTGGCTAGCCACATAATGCAATTGAATGCAAAAATCTCACTAATCCGTTGATTGCGCTTAATTGAGTTGGCCATAAACGGGCAGGCGGAACGCGCAACGTTCACCGAGAGCCAAATATAATCAAATACCAATTTAAATTAACTCAACAGCAATTTAAGCCCCTACACAACAGCAACAACAACAACGGCAACTTTGTCTATTGGCTGAAAAATTAAATTAGTGCAAAAATGTAAACATGCTGTATGTTTGTTGTGCTGAATGTGGACAACGAGGAAGGCGACTTGGACATGTAAATGACGCCCGGCACCAGCCCCAAACATGTCGACTGCATGTTAAGTGGGCCTCGGCCTAGAGCGGACCAGTTCAGGCCAATCTAAGCCGGACTAGGCCCAGATTTAGCCTCGAGAGGAGTCTCCAAGCTGGCGGCGTATTATTAATTTTGTTTATTTACAAAGCGCATGCACTCGACTGACTTTGGTTTCCCATTGCAAAGAATTTGGAGCTCGGAGGGGGGGATCGGCTGCCCTTGCGGTCATTCCCAAAAAAGTATCGCATTACAATTGAGTCTGGCAACATTGTTGGGCCTAAACCTGTGTTAGTTCCATGGAATTATGATATTTTCTGCGTAATTTGAAACGTTTTTAATTGGCGCCTATGCCGCCCACTCTGGCACTCTCTTGCTCACTCTCTCTCTCTCTCTCTCTCTTTGTCTTTCTCTTTCTCTGTTTCTGTAGACTTGCTCAACATGTACGTAATTTGATGCTAAGCAAATTTGAAATTTTATACAAAAATGTGCGCCATAAGAAGCAGTTAATTTTTTGGCTTACCGCAACGATAGCGAGAGAGAGAGAGAGAGAGAGAGTGTGTGTGGGAGAGAGAGAGAGAGAGTATGGAGAAGTCGTGTCGTGTGGAAAAACCAAAACTTGGCAGACAGGAAACTTAAGTTTTTTGTTACCTACACTAACTTGTGGCATGGCCAAGGCAGCTAACGGCATTACATATTTTTGTTTACCCTTCGAACCGCATGGATTAGCCCCGAGATCCCTCGGAGGAGGCACGGTAGGCGCCGCATTCTTATCGCGACAAATTAATCAGCTTAATCCGTCCAAAAACTTGCCAGGTCTTACATGGGTGTAGTCCCCCGAACACTCCCCCATCTCCGCACTCCCACCAAAGAAGTCGGTCTGCCTTCATAGATAAGCGAAATGTTTGCAAGTTATTGTTGTTGAAATAGTGCCTATTGTTTTTATTGATGTTGCTGTTACTGTTACTTTTGTTGTTGTTGTTGTTGTTGTTGCTACTACAACCACTGCTGTGTGCAACATGCAACGTTTAACGTTCACATGTTTGCTGCCCAGGTAATAATGGAGTTGGTCTTCTTGGTCTTCTTGGACTTCTGCTCCTGTTCCTTAAAGTTGGCGTGTTTCGTCGGATTAATGCACCCTGCTTGAGGGTGTAATGCATATAATCTCATAAGTAGGTGAATATGGTAAAGGACCTGTCGGCTATACTGGCGGTTCTGTAATGGGCAAAGTTTAAAATTGCATTAGAAAGCGGCATAAATAACAAGAAAATAACAAGGCAAACAACATCGAGAATAAGCACACTTATTGAACGGCTTAAAACTACTAAAGGTTCCAATTCAAAATGGAAAATAAACAGAAAAGTTATAATACATCGCAGCAAGAAATTGAAAGGAATGCCAACCAATAACTAGAATTTAACTTTTTTTAATTTTAATTAATTTATTTATTCGTATATAATCGTATAAATCCGACAGAATCTGACAAATGCCCAACTGCAGATATTAAACTATCAGCAATTGTAATGATAAATAAAAAATGTTTTATATATTTAATCTTAAGTTAATTACCTCTCCGCTGTCTTTATTTTTAGGGGAACATCAATGATTTTAGTATTGTTGGTTGAATCGCTTTTTTATATGAAATTGCTTACATTTTCTGTTACATAAAAACACAACAAAATCTAAGCAATCTCTTTTTCTAAATAAAAGTTGAATCATGAATATTCAACAACTTCATTCGTGCCATATATTATTTTATTATTATCCGCGTAAAATTTTATTAATATCTTATGTCTCACACAATCAAAATGGTATTTTGATCTTTTACTTGTTTTGTATCCAGAGGAGACTTACATTAAATCGAAATAGTGTAATGTTAATTTTTTCATTTTAAATAATGAATGAATGAATTTGAATGAAAGATTTATATGGATTATACTCTCTTTATCGAACACCCACGTTCTGTATACTTTTTCATTGTGCAATTTTAAAGCTTTGTTCGAGTTCAATTTTCAGATGAAATTTTCAAATAGCCGCTTCGTTTCCTGCCTCTGTTGTTGGCATTAAAATGCATTTGGGTTTGACAAACGCAATTGAACGAAATAAGAGCGTGTTGGCTTTTGGGCGCGAGTCTATCCAGAGGGATATTCAATTGTTGTCCAGCTCTGTCCTCACCCAAGCCTCACCCAAACCCATCTGGCGCACAAATCGGCATCATCATCGACCATCGACCATCGTCAGCCCGTTTGGTGGTCTGTTAGTCTGCAGGTCTGGCGGTCATACAAGCATATTTGTGAAACTACTCAGCATAATGGTCATGGAGTGCCATTCAGACGCACCAAACACGAGCCACTGAAAGAGAGAGAGAAAGAATGTGAGAGAGAGAGGGACTGGCACAGCGGTGGTCATGGCTAACAATAAACAAAACATTAAACTAATGGCGGAACATTGGGATGAGTTGGTGAGAGGTACATATATATGTATACATATATATTTATGTAGATAGAAATATATATATAGAATGTGAGAGAGAGAGGGAGGAATTGTGGGCAAACTTTTCTATCCACTTGTTTGTAATATTTTAAACTAACGGTTACTGAGTGGCTGCAGAGATACTCGGGCAGGCAAAGCCGCAGAGACAACCACACGCCGGACCACGGGGCTGTGGACAATGGACACTGGACAGCGGACAGTGTGCAGCCCGTCAACAGGAATCGACATCAGCCATGCAGGGGCTCATCAATGGACGCAAATAAATAATGCAAACGGCAATTTGAGTCACAGCGCACAGGGCGATGCTGCACATTGTGTAGCTCTAGGGGCAGAGAGGAGGCGTGGCACAGGCTGGGGCTGGGGGCAGTGGCGAGGGGCTGTCAGACAGCCTACTGCTCGCACATTTGCCTGCATCTTTTGAGTCAAAGGAATGTGTTTCATGAATTTTAAATTGCATACCAAATTGCAAAAAGATTGATATCCAATCTCACGCAAGGCGGCCCGTCAGACCGCCAGCCAGTCAGACAGCCAGACAGCCAGCCAGATACAGACAGGTTGCTATTCCACTTGACTGTGGCTAGTGTCTGGATACAGGTGGGAGGCACAGAAAGGCGCGATGTGGACGACTCCCAGCCACATTCATAGCCACAGGCACTTGGCGACAACAAACATGCGACAGCCCAACTGTTTTCGTGTCCGTGTCCGTGTCCGCGTCTGGCCAGCCACTTTGATCATATGGGGCCAGACGAGGCAGGTCCCCATTGATTGGCATTGGTTCGATAGCCAGTCGGCTTCCCGCAGGCTATTTGCTGGCCATCCCTCCCTCCGCACCTCCCTCCTCGACCATCTGCTGTCCAGTGCGGCCTTCCGTGCAGAAGCCTGTGCACACATTTAAAATGTATGCCTTCCGTTTGCGCATTTCAAGCGTCGGAAAATTGTGATTTGTGACTTAATGTATTTATATAAGTCAATGCGGTGGACTGAGCAGTCGGAGCCACCAAATGCTTTGTGGCGATGCTGCATGCATCAGCTTGTGGCTGTCCAGCTGCTGCTGCTGCTGTTGCAGTTGTACAAACTAATTTGATATGTAAGTGGTGTAAATATAATTTTCTGGACGTGTCCGTCCCCCAGTCTCTGGCATTAATTTGTAAAGGTTTTTCTGCTTCTTCTTCTGTTGCTTTCAGCGGCGATTTTGAAATGGACAAATGCCAATATGTTGGCGTTGATGGCTGCCGCTCTGATGATGTGATGACTGTGGGAAAGCAAGGATAGGAATGAGTTATTGTGGCAGATAGAGTTGACTTGAGTGACATGTGTTCCAATTAAAACGATGTAGAAATTAGGATCGGGAGTTGCTGGCTAGCTTTTAGCTATTAATAGTATCGCTCTGTTTTCTTTCTTTTTTCAAATCAAATTTGACAAATGCAATTTCAATAATATGATGCGAATTATGTATTCTAAGAACATGGAAAATTTTACGCTTCTTATGGAGACTTTTCCTTTAGAAGAGCTGCCAATTATTAATGTGCTAACTGCCATATAAGCCAACTAACACTATTGATTAGGCCGCATTCCCAAACACAACTCACATTCAAACTCAATATGCATAATTGTGTCTGCCAGGCATTACTAATTGATGTCCCGTTCTGGTCGTGTCCAAACGGCAAGCAAAGCGCAAATCAATCAGCTAACAAGCCAAAGTAGTCGACGCAGCAACAACAACAACAATAACAACAACGGCTAAAACAACAACCTCAAGCCAAAAGTAAACATTATCGCTGAAATGAATCTCAAAGTGAGACTTGGACTTGGACTTGGCCCGTACTGCAACAACAGCGAGGCCTACACGTATGGGCCATCATATTAATTATGTTTATAATTTGCACAACTGTTAACACGCTCTATTAATTCCGGCTGTCGGGTGGGTTTGTTGGCCCAAACTGGGCCTTGGGGCAGCCGGGCGATAAGCGCTAGCCGCAATTTACACACTTTATTAACGTATTAACGCATCAAGCACAGAAGTTAACTGCATTTGTTGTTGTTGTTGTTGTTGTTCGCCAACTTGCCACAAAAACAAAAAAAAAGTTAAACCAACCACCGACCGGATGTGCAGCGCCGAGGATGATGGCTTGGGTTGGGATGGAGGAGGGGGGTCGACGGATTGCAGCGCACCACGCTTAAATGCACTTCACTTCCTTTTATTGTAATTGCATTGTAATTGCAAAATAACGGTACTGCGAGTCAAACAAATACCACCCACCCTCTCGAGCTGCCCGCCGCCACAACACAACATCCTCAGCAATTTGCTCAGGCGCCGTGTAATATACACATTTGCTTTTAAATATATTATAATCATGATTATATATGCATTGCATGCGATCTGGCGCGCCATAAATCGCACCCGAGGAGCCAAAGCAACTCCCCCACTATCCGATTATTCCACAAGGCGACTATCCGACTATTCGTATCTCGGCATGCATAATTCATTGCAGATCAATGGGTTGCGACTGCGACTGAGACTGCGACTGCGACTGTTGCTTTTGCTGTTGCTGCGGCTCCTGCCTGGCCTGGCCACACAAAATGCTTGGCAAATATGTTCAAGGCTGGAGGCCAAAATGGCACAACTAGCTACCAAGTTTGGTAGGACGCCTGCCACTTGCGAGATCGGGCTGAAACAAAAACGTGCCAAGAACTATGCAAAAATTATGGCTCATAGCGCACTTGAATGGAGCATGAGGATGTTCGATGTAAGCTATGTAAGCCTGCACTCTCCCCTCTCCCCTCTCCCCTCTCCTCACTCTCTCTCTCTCTATGCCATGGCATTTAGCCACACTAAAGAGGTTTCAATTACGGTTACCACAGCTACCGGCTGCCAAAGGCCCAGAGCCGTTACAAAGTCGGCCCGGCCCGGCCCGAATGGCCATCAAAGCGCTGCTGCAAAAATTACAGTAATTCACATCACTTAGAGCGCATATTAATGGCCATTGAATGGCCATCGATTGCAGCATGGAAGTCCATTGGACTATTGAGGAATTGAAGTATTTGCAACGGCGCTCGGTTTATTATTTTTGCATACATGTTTCTAGACCAGACGCGCCCTGCGGCGGGTCTTAAATCGACTTAAAGTTCAGCTGCGACTAAAGATGAACACGTGATTCTAGCTCACGCTGTCGAAATACGCACTCATCTTTCAAGTTCACCTGGCCGGGGATAAATGGAAACAAGTAAGAACGCTTTAAACTCTCAAAAATAGTCATAATTATAATTATAATATTATTTTGGAAAAGTATTTGGGAGCGACTTCTTAAATTATAAAATATATGGAATTTCGAGGCTTATGTGTAGATTTGATTTTATTGTCTGTTAAAATTGTATGCATTTAGCTTTTAAGATTTGATTAAATTGCCACCCCTCTATTGGGCGCTACCATAAAAATAATGTAATGTACTTATAGTTTATCAGGAGCAATACATGGATTAGTAGACACATCTTTTAGTTATGTGTAAAGTTTGAAATCGTATCTTTTGTTGCATTTTGAACTTCCGGAGTAAGTTCTTGGATTGTGTTTGCAACTAAAAATTGGCAGTTTGATGTCGATAACATTGGAGATATTCCCAAGACCGACACTTTTTTAATTTAATTTGTGAAAGAAAACAATTTTAATCAATGCCTCGCTGAATGTTTAACATTTTAGCATGTTGACATGCCACGGCTGTCAACAGCTGACAGACAGGTAACAGCTAGAGTTGAAGCTGAAGCTGAAGCTGGAGCTGGAGCTGGAGCTGGAGCTGGACCTGAAGCAACTCTGGCAACTCATTATGGCCCGTTGACGATGACCAACTTGGGCAAACGGAATGAGCTGCATAGTCAATGCAGGCGATGGTTAGTTGGTCTCTGGCCCGGTCTCAAGACTCAAACTCCGGCCAAAACTGAGAGAGCTGTGGCCAGTGCCATTGCTGCCCCATTGGCGAAACAAAGCGCGTCGTCGATCGTTGCTGCTGCGGCTTGAAAATTCCTAGAAAATGTGCACATTTCATCATCATTTTGAGACATGTGCTCCATTTCGCGTTGCCGGCTGCTGCCTTAACTGACTGACATAACTAAGTGAAGATGAATGCGCGTTGCCTGCAGCGCACAGATATCAATCATATTTGAGATACAGTAGCTCTGGCAACAACAGCAGCTAGTGTCTAGTGCCTAGTGTCTAGCGGCCGGTGGCCGGTGGCCAGTGGACCAGTTGTTGTTGTTGGCCATGGCCAATACCGTGCCATACCGTCTGCAATGGAGCTGCGCAGCGGACCATAATTATATTATGTGGCATGAATTATTAGACCATATTGGAGCGGGGCTAATGCGTTTCTGGGAAATGCGCTCCGGCCATACCAAGCGACCAGAGAGGCCTGAAAATGATATTGCCTTAATGATGGTAATGACTGCATTGGTGCCAGCTCTCTTCTACCTGACGCTCCTCCTCCTCCTCCTCCTCCTCCTCCATCATCCTCTTTCCCGTTCCTTGAATGCTTTTGTAGCGCGGCTTGCGCCCAAAATTGGTCAATGTAACGTTAATTAAATCAAAGTGTAGTTTTTGTTGAGTGAGGGGAGAGAGAGAGTGAGAGAGAGGGCGACGGGGGGTGGTGGAGGGGGGATAGGCATGACAAATAGATACAAATGGCTATTGGCACGTACGTGTCGTTTGCCATTAGCCAGTGCGTCTGTTATGCGCAACACTTGACCAGAGCTTAGAGCTCAGAGAGCTTTCCATCAGCTGGCGGCAAAACAAACAGCCGAGGGGCGTGTCCGTTGCGCTACGCCCACAAATTACATGAAGCCGTGACGAAGAAGTCATTTGTGGTCGGAGCAGAGCGAAATTTGCATGCATCGTGATAATGACAAGAGCTTCGACTCCAACTTTGACTCCGGCTCCGTTATGCATAATTAGATGCGTGCTCCATGTGTTGTATGGGCGTGCCACGCGCAACTTAGTCGCGTATTTGATGGCAGCAGCAGCAGCAGCAGCTGTGCAATATGAATGCGAATGATTAGCGGAATACCGTTTGAATATATTCGCCGCTCCCTCAACTCTCTTCAGCTCTCTTCAGTACTAAGGCAGCTCAAATGGCGTTGTAATTATGGTCAGGCCTATGCGCGAAGAGAAAAGCATATAATTATGGACAGCAGTGTGCGAAAAATAAGTATTCTACTTTACGTATAAGGCACGAGAATGCCGCAAATCATAGGCGATGCACAGAGAGAAAAAAGGTGGGGTGTGGGTTACCTGTTATTCATGCTTGTTAAAAGTTCGAAGTATAAAAAATATTTAAACAAAGACAAAATGTCTTAATATAAGAGGGAAGAATCTTGAGTTAAGTAAAATTCACGATGCACTAGAAATGATTAATAAAGTTTTAAATATAAGTTTAGATCTCGCAGAATGTAAAAAATCCGTATTTTTATTGTTTTTATACCCTGAACCCATTGAAAATGGGTAATAAAGGGTATAATGGTTTTGTGCAAATGTATGTAACAGGCAGAAGGAAGCATCTCCGACCCCATAA
>SCDY01001418.1:0-29633 GCA_004143825.1 Drosophila micromelanica
TTGACATGTAAAGCTCTCGGGCCCATAGGGGTCATATTTCAAACACCCATAAATTTGTCAAAACTGAACCGATTTTCATGTTTGATGGCTTTTTAATCATGATTTTTCATTTAAATCGAGTCTACATTTAAAATCTATTAATTTTTGAACAAACTAATTTTTTGATATTTTTGAATAAAATCATGTAAATTTATGAAAAAATTGCGTTTATGCGCTTTTAATCATATTTGCTGGCCATAAAAAGTATAAAAAACAATATTTAACTTGATTCTGAGGGGGTCAAATTTTTTGTCAAAAATCATGCCAAAATTGAGAAAAATTTGGACATATAAAGCATATGAGACCCATAGGTCTCATATTTGAAACGCCCATAAAATCGTCAACCTTGAACCGATTTTCATGTTTGATGACATTCTGGTCATGATTTTTCATTTAGATCAATTCCACATTTCAAATCGATGCATTTTTGAAAAAAAAAATGTTTGTTAGTTTTTACTCATATTCAAACATTCTTTTTAATCGCAAACCGCTAAAATATAAATCTCCCACAATTTAAAAGCTAGTCAAAATACTGAAAATGTTTAAACCATGAAGAGTATAATGCAGTTGGTGACACCCGACTGCAACGTTCTTTATTTGTTTTTCTTAATATTCTTATATTAAGTACGAATTAATCTCCATGAAGCGTAAAAAGTTTTGCATTTAAATACGATGAATTTTGAAATTTTTGATTTTTGAAAAATGTTTGTCAATGAAAATTTTGTCCTCAAGAAAATGTTTCACCTTGGCCAGACTTGGAAATTTCAACGATTCATTAAGGGTAGCTTAAATTAAAACTGGTGGACAAAGATTTTGGTCATGATATATAATTACTTATTAGGTCGGAGCTTTCGGTTGTTTTAATAATATATTATTTGAACGAATTTTGTCTTCTTACCTGCTCTCAGCGATATATTTTATTGCTTGTTTTGTGTGTCTTTTTATGATTATGTATTACATTTAGAAAGCGTTAACAATTCATTCATGTGTGCGGAGCGTTGAATGATCTTTGTGCCAGTTTTATTGGACTATGAAGAGTATTATGTTCTGTATGGTACTGGAAGCTGTGCCGAGCTCTTCTATTCTGACGGGATCATTTTAACGGAAGGGACAGGGACAGGGACTCCCGCCGGTTTGGTCAAAGCATCCTTGGTGTGGTTGGGTCGTTGTCATCACTGTCATCATCGATCACAATGTACTCTGGAAGCGGACGCCGGATCCACTTACCGCTCCAGTACCTAACGGTGTGGCGGCAATTCGGGCAGTTATTATTTTCATTGATCCAGCTGTGCAAGCAATTTTTGTGGAACCAGTGATCGCAGGTCAGACGGTAGATGGCCGACAGTCCGACAGACTTTAGGCTTTCCATACAAATGGTGCACATCGATTTTTCCGGCATTCGATAGTACGCCCATTTTCGCATCAGGTAAGCCGCGTAAGCTTTAAGACGAAGGAGTAACAGGATAATAATTAGTGTGGCCGGCACGATTACCGTTACACGAGAAAACATGTCTCCAAAATCTTCCAAAGGAATCATTGTGCTTGAACTGAGTTTTAAGAAATTGATTTATTTTTTATTTTTTTTTATTTCTATTTTGGTCTTGTTCTACCTTGAAGAAGAAAATGGATGTGATTAGTATTACATTAATTTATTTCTAAACATTATTTCCGGGTTGCTTCGATTACATACACAACAAAAGTGTAGATAGTCGAAGTAAAAGATTAATTTTTCACCCAATAATCCATAAAGGATAAGAATCGAATGAAAAACCTTTGTACAAAACTTTTACTTTTAGATGTCAAAAAGATAAAAAAAATTATAATTTAATATATAATTTAAAACTTCTTTTAAACAAAAAATGTTAAGTGTGCTTTCTAATACCGCTAATCTAATATTATTAATATTATTAGCTCAATCTCAAACATTTTATTTTGCTTACAAATTATCAATATTAATAGATACACTTATAGATAATAAAAAAAAGGGATTTCCAACCTCCATTTCAATTGTATTTAAATAAAAATAATATAAATACATTCAACTCAAAACCGGTTATCAATAATTTAAAATAGCTAGAGAATACCCTCACTGTTGTCTCTATTTGCAATCGATAGCTGCCGTTAACTATCGCCGTAGCGATAGTTGTTCAGCTGTCTGGCAACCTTCCAAACCTTCCCTGGCAAACGTTTGTTTGCTTGTAATTTTGTTTCAATTGAAACAAATATCGTAACATTATGGCCGAAACACCGAAGACGCCCAGCACGCCGGGCAGTCAGGCCATGGAAATGGCCAAGGCGCAGAACACTGCACTGGCCGAATTCAAGCGTCCATTGGACAGAAGTGGCGACCGTCGAAAAACCAAACCCAAGATCTTAACCGAAGAGCGCTACATTGAGGAGATGTCCAAGATCATCCAGCGTGACTTTTTCCCAGACTTGGAGCGGTTGCGCGCCCAAAACGACTACCTGGACGCCGAGTCGCGACGTGATTTTCTGCAAATGGCCGAAATACGGGCGCGCTACAGCCTCGGCCGCCCATCCAGCACGGGCAGCAGACGCGGCTCGAACAACGGTCGCAACAGCAGTAAGCTCCATCCATGCCGGTTTCTATATCCACCTAATGCATTCTCGTGTCCTGCAGCCAGCATGTCGCCAGCCACTTTCGAAACCCCACTGAGCACAGCCAATGGCAGCGGAACACCGCGTCCGCAAACGCCGCTCTCCGAGAGCAGCTGCAGCAGCGGCCAGAGCGTTGTCGAGGGCGGCAACCAGGATGGCATCGTGCGTAAAATGTCGCTGGATGCGTTTCTGCAGCACTACACCAGCGAGGACAATCAAAGTTTTCAGGAAATAATTGAGACGGCCGAGGCGAAGCTGCGCCAGAAATACGCCGTGCTGTACAACCACGAGAAGCTGTCCGCAGAGCAGCTCCAGCAGGCGCTAAAGCTGCCCAGCATTGAGCAGCAGTTCGATGCGCCCGATCCGTTGCGCAAAATCGAGACTTGGAAATACACGAACATGAATTCGGTCATGTACGTGCCCGATGGCGTTGAGCTGACCGAACAGGAACGCGTCCAGCTCGCCGAACGCAAGCAGAGCATTCAGCACAATGCCACCCGACTCTCGACAATGTCCCAGCCCGAAACGCAGGCCGGCGATGCCAGTGGCAGCAGTGCAGCTGGCGAAGAGGTCCTCGGTACGGGCACGCCACGAATCCGTGGCTTTGATCTGCTGCGTTCACCATCGCCGCGGCCGGGCGAGGCCTTCTCACCGATCATGACCTGGGGCGAGATCGATGGCACGCCCTTTCGCCTGGATGGCGGCGATACGCCGCTCCGGAACATGCCGGGACCCTCGTTTCACATCAACGAGAACTCGCGCCGCGAGAACATTGCCATCGCGCTCGCCGAGAAGGTCAGCGAGAAGATGCGCAACCAGAAGCAGCAGGCCCTAAACACAGCACGCCGCAACATCGGCTCGCCCCTGGTCCGCTCCAGCATTGAGCGTCTGGCCAGCATGTCGCCGGCCGCACGGCGCCTCGCCACCGGCAAACTGGGCCTGCGCAGCCACACGCCGCTCATAACGCCATCGCCAACGATGCGCAAGCGCAAGATTACGCCGAATGTGGTGCGCAAGCAGACGCCGATGAAGGCCAGCACTGAAACCGGAACTCGGACGGTTACCAACTCTGCCACGCCCATCGATACAGGCTCCACGCTAACGGATGATCTGCTGAAGATACCAGCCAAAAGACGAAGCGCAGCTGCCGATTTCTTTTAAGAATATCTATATGTATATATATAACCTGTTTATCGAGCTTTTTCTCTATATTGTTTTATTGTAGCTTAAATTAGAAACCCTTGTACCAGAAAAATGTTAAGTAGGATTTGCGGATGTGTGTGTGTGTGTGTCACCTAGTCGCGGTAGTCCACGTGATCGCCCGATTTGAACTTCTGCGCCTGCAGCACCTGGACAAACTTGAGCACCGTCTGCTCTGGCGTTAGCATCGATTTGGACTCGCGCTGCTCTCGGAATGCAGCCGCCAGTTGCGGATCATGTGACTCGCTCTGCACCTGGAGCGTCATCTGAGTATCGATCACGCCGGGCGCATAGTTGATCACCAGCGTTTCGGGCGCGGGCTCCTCCAGGGCCAGCACACGAAAGTACATCTCACGCGCCGCCTTCACCGTACAGTAGTACGTCATCGAGGAGAACGGCTCCAGAGCCGCCAATGTGCTGAGATTCACAACCAGCTTCGGGATGCCGGCAAATACCCGCATGAACTCAGCGTTCAGTGCCAGCGTCGAGAACAAATTGATGTGATAATACTGGTCCAGGGTCCCGGTGTCGCCCACCTCCCTGGCATGCTTGGAGGTGTCGCCCAGGGTGCCAGCATTGTGCACGACAATGGCGCGCTCAAACTGTTTCACACTGCCCGCCTGAAGGGTTTCGGCCAGAATGCGCGCAAAATCGGATGAACTGGCCGTGGCCAGCTCCAGCGAGTAGCTGTGCACCGACAGCTCTGCGTGCCCGGCCAAAATCGATGCCCTGGCCTCCGCCAGCAGCGGCTCGCTGCGGCCCAACAACACCACCACGGAACCGGCAGGCTTGATGCGACCCGACAGCTGCTGGGCCAGCTCACGGCCAATGCCACGCGAGGCGCCCGTCACCAGCAGATAAGTGCGCTGATCCAGATTCATGGCGAATGGCAAGTTTTTAGCGCAGACTCCAAACACGGCGTCAACAGTTGGTTGCAAGTTAACGACTGTCCGTTCAAGGCAGCTTTCAAGCAGCCCCGTCGAAAGCTTTCAAGTGTGTCTTTGTGAGTGTGTACATAAATATAAATTCGTGAGGCTGGCAATTCTTTTTATGAGGTTATGACACCTGTTAGTTTTATGTGCGCTCATAACTCAAAAAAAAACACAAACTATCAAGTGTCATATGTTCCTTTTCGCTTTTGTTGTGCCTTCGGCTTTTCCTTCTGGATTAGAAACTTTTGCTTTTCAGTTTTCACTCGCAAATAAAAATAGCTTTGTCTGGTTAGTGCGGCGAGCTGATTCGCTGGGAATGACATCGACATACTATAAAGGTTATCGGCGCTACATGTTGTTCGCTTTTAAATGATAATTGTTTATTAATTGTCGCTCCTAAGATCGCATAATAAAGACCAGTAAATGAATTTAAACAACCGCCGCTTATCATCTGGCACCGGCCGTACAGTGCGGAATGCACTTGCAACTTGTCAAGGTCAAATAGCATCAAGCGTTAAGTCGGACCTGATTTCAAGTCAAGTCGTGGTATGCATACAGTGGCTTACGGCACAATTCAACCAGCACCTAACGAAACAAAACTAAATTAATTTTGACATTCAATTAAAGTTTTTCTTCATAAGATTATTGGGCTTTTTTTATCATGTGATGTAGTAATATTGTTCTCATATACGCTGACATTATTTCATTTTAAATTTGTCCAACTTTATCTATACCAATTGAAAAAAAAAAAATATTTACTAAATAAAAACATGCATACCCTTAACACAGCAATCGAACTTTGTCAAAGCCTAGACTTACTATCGATAGTTTCTAAACTGATTTTTCGGTGTACTTGGCACCGATAACGAAAACAGCTTTAGGTTTGCTTCATTTAACGAGAATCGCTAAAATTGGAAATTAAGCTTGTTTAGCTAATGAAACTCTAGCCGAACAAAGCAGATCGATTGACAAACAGAATCCCACAAACAGATAAAGCTAAAGGCTTTTAACGATGATTTTAAATGCAATGTATGCGAGTGGAACGTAATGAGAATGAATAAGCATGTACATTGTATGTTTATATACATTGCATATAGGCACAGACTCCTAGCGAATGTATGCACACACTCTTCAATTTGTCACAAAATCAAGCAACATTGTTGCTGGCCCAGCAATTTCAATTGGTTCTTATCAGTGATGGAGCTGGTTTTTGTGAATGGTTCAGCAACACTGGCGATAGCGATCGCTGCCGCTGAACTTTGAGTCATGCAAAAAAAAAAAATAAATAAATAAATAAAAAACCAAAAATAGTGTACACGAGACGGATAAGGCCTTCCAATAACCCAATTTCACTTTCAGAGTGGCCAAGTATTTTAAAATAAGAATCACAAATATAACACACTCAGCTGCTTGAGATGAGAGCTTATATTTGTCAAAACAAATTTGTGGAAGCGATTACCGATTGCATCAAGAATAATATAAATAAAAATATACACCTATGAAATTTTGAAATATCCCTGTGTGAGCTTTGTCTCGCATCACAATCAGAGAGCTCAAAATGAATCCCATCTCAAAACATTCTTGTTGCTAACCGATTTTCGTTTTTGAGATAATGGGGTGATCAATTTGAACCCTTGACACAGGTTGTGCGGGGAATTTGACGCTCTTTTCAATAATGACGTCACAAGTTCCACGTTCATGATAATTTTGTGTTTAAATTGGTTTAACTATTCAAATAGTTAAACAAACTTGATGAAATTTTCCATTTAAAAAATGTTGAAAGAAAATTGGAATTAGCACAGATCAGATTAGCTGGTGCCCGCCCAAGAAATAATAAAATAAAAAACCAAAAATTGTTTGTGTTTCGTTTCCATGTGTTCCGTTTCCGTAACACGCGCATTGTACCGTTAGTCGCGCTAGGGTCTTCAGCCAAGTTTTATTAATTTCCGTTTGCATTTGGACAAAATCGAGAACCGTTTCGTCAGCCGTTTTGACATGCGTGTCTGCAGCAGTGCGTGTCCGTGCGAGCCACCTCCAAAATTGTTGCAGTGGATGCACAGACCACGACTGCATTGCTACTCATAAGAAGAAGGTGTCGTAGTAGTCGACATCGTGGCCGGACACAAACGCGGTATCCTCCAGGATGTTGATCAGCTTCAGTGTCGCCTGCAGCGGCTGCACCCGCGGCAATTCCTCCTGCTGCTGCTGCTGCTGCTGCTGCTGTCCCATTGTGATCAGCTCCTCCGGCTCCACAATATTGCCGTTTACATCGCACTGGGTTTGGTGCGTCTTCAACAGGCCCGGCGCATAGCTGAGCACATGGACATTGCCCTGCGTCTCCTCCGCGGCCATCGACCGGAAGTACATGTCCCGGGCCCGTTTGCACGAACAGAGCAGCGTATTGTAGACCAGCGGACGCACCTGCAGCGAGGAGGTGACATTGATCGCCACCTTCTCAATGCCGGCCAGCGCCACGGAGTTCAGCCAGCGTTGATTCAATGCCACCGGAGAGTACAGCTGCCGCTGCACATACTCGGTCCAGGCCTCTGCCGTCTGCGGCTCCTGGAGCACATCGGTGGCGGCGTCGCCCTCGTTGTGCACGATGATGGTGCGCTCGAAATCGAGGTGAGCACATTGTCGCAGGCCCAGCTCCAGCAGTTGAGCGGCATTGCTGTGCTGTCCGTCCAGGAGTCCGGTGATTATTTCTACCGCATTCGGTTTCAATTGCTGCTTCAGTTGCTTCTCCAAGAATTGCAGTTGCTGCTGGCTATCGTCCAGGATGAGCAGCACCGAGTTGGCCGCCAGGCGGACGGACAGCTCCTCAGCCAGGGTCTGGCCAAGCGAGTTGGAGCCGCCGCTCAAAACCAGAAAAGTGCGCGCATTTAAATCCATTCTTTTTGCTGCCATATTCAATTGGAATAGGATATAGTGTGACGATTCTCCTCGGTGCTGCTGCTGCTGCTGCGGATGCTGCTGCTAATGTTCCGAACACTTGCGACTGTTCGACTGTACTGAATTGATGGCTGTGCACCAGGCTCCCAGCTAGACTCGGCTCCAAGCTGATAAGCGGGTCTATTAACCGCGTGTGCCGTTTATATAGAAATTTTTTAATTGAATTTGTCGTCTCAGACTTTTGAGATTATTTCAAAGTTGACTGTACGACGTCTGTCTGCCTGTCTATCTGCTGTCCGCCAGCGATGTATCTTTCCGTGTTCGCCACTCTGAGCTCGACAATTCGCCTGCTTTGCGCTTTTATACTACTCCAGCTTGGTGATAAGCTGACGACAGACAGACAGACAGACAGATAGACGGATAGACGGACTGGCTGTTTACGGCGTTTCCCTAGATTCTGTTGCCGTGCGCATCCATTGCGGGCCGTGGGCATGGCCATTTTTAACTAACCAATTGGAAGGCGATCGCTCGCCCCACGCGCTCAGCTGCTGATCGCCGATTGAGTTGATCATTAAATTTTGTTTTTATGGATTTTTGCATATCATTTGAAATATGTTGACTGGTGTTATTTTTTTGTGCGGTTATGATGTTCCAAATATGGGTCATTTTTTAATCAATACATATGTATTTTTGCAAGAACTTTAAAATTTGTGTTTTTTATACTTTTTTTCAAATAGTTTTTTTTTTTTTATTTTTTAAAAACATATATTCTTTATAAATACGTACAAACATTTATTCCAAACCTTAATCTGTTGAAATAAATATTTCAATATCAGTGCTAAAGTCAGGATTCCAGGTGCATTAACTCAAATGTATTGAAAGTTTGTACTGATATTAAACATTATTATAAATAATTTTTATAAATTTTTTATTTTAATATTATTATAATTATTATTGTTATTATTAATACCATAATTTTTATAACAGTAGTTTAAACCTATTAACTTAACTTTTTTTTGTATTAACACTAGGCCCTAATTCATGCATTTTACTAGCCTGGGATTTGAACCTCATAATTTTGATGCCTTACTAGACTTTATTCGGATTTACATTATTTTGTTTTTAATGTCAATGTTAATAGCGAAAGTTTAGTACATTTAAAATATTAACATTTTAATATATTACCTCTCAAACTTAATAAACAAAAACCTTGTTATTTTTGAGAAGCTTTTCAGCTATAAAATTCAAGACACATGTTTTTAAAACTTGATACAAATTTCATATTTATCGAAACTTAAAGAATGACAATAAAATTAAAATTAAGTGCGTTTAAATAGTAAAAAATTTCAAAACTTCATTCTTTAAAATCAAAAATAAAATATATAATTTTTCTTTAACAAGGTTTCTTATATAACGAAACTTGCTAAACTTCGTATAATCGTTATATAGTTAATATTATGATCCGCCTATCGATTGCATAATATGTTATGATTAAACCAAAAAAAACAGGTTTTATTTATTGTATATTTTTTTATTTAATGAGCATATTATATTTTGACCTACTTGGATCGCTTTCTTAAATTATTAAAAACTGATCTTCTGTCTTAATTGTCTTCCACGTGCTCATCTTAGGGTATATGCAGTAATATATGTAAATACATGAGTTGTGCGCACAAATTTGAAATGTGCATTAAACAACGTGCTTTTGCAATGCGCAGCAAATAAAACAAAATTTTGTCAATATATATATATATATTTTTTTTTCATACTTAACATTGTAATTTAGGTTTATTAACTTTATATGTTATGTGTTTATTTGCTCATTGAGTTGGCAACTAGATATTTTTTTCAGTGTATTTTTTTGCAATCATGTACTTACCAGTTATTTGCTGCGCAGCAGCCACAAACAAATCAACATCGCATTTTTCAAAAATCCCAATCCAAAAACTGGGTCAATGGCCTAATTCGGCTCCTTGGACCAATAGAAATTGAAGACCCTGACGTTGAACTAAATTGGGAACGCGGCTAATCTCTCGATTTTTGCACTAGTTTTTTGACAGCAGCATCGACGTTGACGTTGACGTTGACATCGGCAGCGCTGTCAGCGCAAACGAAAGCAGCGCTAGCGATATGAATTTCATGGAATTTGGTTAAAGTTGTGGTGCGGCTTTGTGGATTTATCAACACATCCCCCACAGTTGGAGGTTGGGTCACTGGGCACGTGCAGCTGCTGTCCAAAACGAAAGCAGGTGAGATGAACCTGCGGCCCAAAAGCGCGACCCTGGCGCATAGAAATGAGAAAGTGTCCCCGCGATTTGCTGCAAAATTGTGTTTTTATATCGAATTGCAGTTGACAGCAACAGCAACAGCAACAGTAAACAATAATAAAACACAAAATAGAAGAATAACAAAAAACAAGAAGAAGAAGAAGAAGAAAACGAACAACGTGAGGCGAGCTTTTGATGTTGGGTATAAAACGTGTGGGTCGCTGCGGTGTCAATTCAAACGGTTAACGAGCGCAGAACAGCACGCGACCGATAAGCAAAGAAAATAATATAAATACATACATATAATAAATATAATCACACAAGATGAACGTCTGCAAATTGTTGTTGTCGCTGCTGCTGTTGCTGCTCAGCAGCCAGGGTGTAAGAACAAGTAACAAGTAAAAAGGAATCACTTCCTATTAACTCTTCTCTCTCTCTCGCTCGCTCTCTGTTCAATTTACAGTTGCTGGCTGCCTGCGTCTGTGCGGAGAAGGGTATCGATTACTGCCAGAGTTGCCAGGGCGCGACAATAGTGCGGCCAAAGCCGCGCTATTATGAGCCCAGTCCGATGAGCCTGCCACCAATTGGGGACAATTGCTGGTGCAGCAAGCAGCTGATCGAGCCCGCCCAGCTGCCGAAGACCTGCAACAAAGTACGTGAGCTTTTCCAATATGTGCACGCGTTTAACAATTTACTGAGCCGCCGTATGCTCGAGGGCGCCATCGAGGCGAAGACAATGGCGGCACAGCGTCTGGCCGAGCGGCTGCATCGCTTGGAGCACGCCGATTGCCAAAAGAGGCGTGGCATTCAGATGCTGCCCGCTGCCAGCTACGGCTACGGCCTGTGACTAACAAAACCAAAGTGGCTAACACAAACTTAATCTTAAGTGCCCAGTACTAAACTAGAAGCATCCCAGCACACACACACACACACACACACACACATGCACGCACACATACATACATCCTATGAAGAAGCAGCAGAAGCAGCAGCAACATTTGATCAACATTTCCGCATGCAAACGCTATCAGCGCCAATAGCCCAAAAGCAGCAGCAAAGTTGAGCTTGCGTCATCATCAGTCGCCATCATCATCATCGTCATCATCATCATGGACTCTGTCGTCATTATCATCCCGTACGTGCGCGAAAACTCAATTACGATACACACAGATACCCAAAACTCTCGTCATTTCCACAGAAGCCGCCATGCAAACCCACCTGCGGCTGCCAACAGTGCGCCGATAGCAGCTACAGCAGCACCAGCTCCATCTATAACACGTAAGTGTAATCCAACAACAACAACAACAACCAAAGAAAACCAAACAAAAAATTCATGGAGGCTTTACTTGCAGCATTGGCTATGCGGCCGTAAAGGCGCAGGACGATAGCGCACCGGCGGATCCGATTAGCGTCAGTTTGGCTGCCCAGGCGGGCAAGGCGATCAATGTGCCGGAGGCGAAGCTGGCCTATGGTTTTGTCCAGAAGCCCGTCGATGGCCAGCAGAAGGTGTTCTTCTCGACGGTGCCCGAGGAGAATCTGTTCAAGCTGAAGAGCGAGGTGATCACACTGAAGAAACCCAGCTACGCGGCCAAGCAGGAGGAAGAGGAGGAGTTACTGGAGGAGGAGGAGGAACAAGTGGCCGATGATGCGGAGGCACCGCCACAACTGACATACAAGCAGCTCGGCTACGCGGCCGAACAGTTCAAGAATCCCAAATTCAAGAAGATCACCGCCAGCAAATCCAGCTACAGCGCCAGCTCCAGCTACACAAACGAAGAGAGCAGCTACGGCCAAGTGGCCGGCAAAGTATCCGTTGACTGCGGCTTCAAGCCCGGCCGGATCGCATCCTATCGGAATGCGCGTCGCCAGGAGCTGGAGGGCAGCGGCCTTTACTAGATAATTGGTTGAAGACTGTAAATAATTCTTTGTATATTGAATAGCGAGGTATTAGTGCGTGCGTGTGTGTGTGCGTGTGTTAGTTAGTTAGTTCAAATCTTTAATTAGCTGTGTAAGCGTTCGAATAAAGTTTACACTTGTTTTGAAATTGATCGGCAAGAAATAATTATTCACGGCATATTCCGTTAAATAACGAGATTTATTTATGGGGCTCGGGAAGAAGAAGAGCTGATATTGTAGCGGTCATTTAAAATGGGGCTTCTATATGATATGCATTTGGAACAGAACGCCCGATAATACTGATTTAACTTCCTTTCAACGGTAAGACGACACCAACAACAATATAACAAAGAAACAACAAGAAAACAACGTGTTTCCAAGTAAGTGTGCGATATGCAGTGCGGGATTGAGTGATCATCATGCCCGTTATCGAACTGAATAGAGTATATTGTGATTTGTGCACATCTCTCAGCATAGAAAGAATATCGAGTATACGCGACGATTTACTATGATATAGTGTTCAGAATTTTTAGAAATTCGATTGAATTATCAATTGTTTGATCAGTTTAGATAGCTTAACTTAAAAACTAACTCATTGGTAATGCTGAATTCCTGAATTCACTTGTTTATTAATGTATATTGTTGTTTTTACACTGCGCGAGAGTATTGCGCTGTCGATTACAACCGACAGCAACGTTCTTATCAGCATTCTACAAAAAAAATACATATATTTTTTATTGTCCTAAAAGTATGCAGCACATTGTGTGCAGAAGATGACATGAAAAAAAATTGCGCAAGCCCACGCTTTTATTATGTACATACATCAGTACGAAATAAAATGTCTGTAACGGCTGAAATTTAAAGTGTGCTTGATATTTATTGAAATATCGATTAATCGATAGATCAGCGCTGTGACGCGCTCGCAAAAGAAAGCAGTGCAAAGCAGTGGCGAATCAAACGCAAATGTAAATTATTTATATTTTTAATATTACTTTGTATTTTAATGCCGCTCAGCCCCAAAGTCCAATGCTCGCCGCGGCACTGAAATCAACGAACGCTGGGAACATGACTTTTGACAGAAAACATCGCAAGTGCGAATTATTTGAAAAGGTCAGCGCGACCAGCAACAAGAACAAAAGCAACAACAACAACAATGGTGAAAACTAAAACAACAACATGGAGCTGCGACATATGAAAAAACATTGTTCAAGTTCAAGTTCAGGCAGAGTCGTCGCCGCTGGCCAGAACAGACGCCGCTCCAGACGTGGTCGCTGGTGCTGCGTGAGAGATTGCACTGGATGGAGTCAAAGCCAATATAAAGAATGCGACGAGCCAACCATTGGCTAGTAGCCACAACGCCAGAAACCAAAGCAGACGCCATTTGATATAGACACACACACACACACACACACACACAGACGCACACACATACATATAACAATAAGAAATCCAGATCATGCTGTTGCTGCACTCGATCACAGCGCTGCTGGCGCTGCTGGCTCTGCTGGGGAATGCGTCGAGCGCGCCCGTGCAGGTTGTGTATACGGGCGAGGAGGGGTGCGCCTGTCCGGCACAGCTTGGCTATCAGCTGAGTGTGCCCAAGCCGAGCCCGCCCAGCAAGTATGTGGGCGGCCAGTACGGCTATCGGATTGAGAAGCCCGTCCAGACCAAGGCCAAGATAAGCTATAGCTTTGATTTTACCGTCGAAGAGCCGCGCACGCCCGCACCGCCCAAACCGAATCCGGCCAAGCTGTACGCCAAAGTGGATCGCGTCACGGCCAACAAGTCAGGTGCGCTGCCCAACAACAAAAAAACTCGACTATTATCCGAATCAACTAACGAAATTGTGTTTTGCATCGTTCACAGATTGTGTCGCCCAGGAAAAGTCGAGCTGCAGCTGCAGCAGCTGCACCACTGCCAAGCCAAGGTACGTAAACCAACAGCCGAAGTCGAGTCCGAGCCGGAATGCGATCCGACGTCGTCGCGATCTCAGCCCGCCCGGCTCGCTGCTGCGCAAGCGGCTGATGCGCCAGCAGCAGATGCAGGAGCGTCCAGCTCGATATGTTAAGTGTTATCACAAGGATCTGAGCGCACAGCAGCGCGACAAAATGCGTCACTATGGCCTGATCCCGGCGTCCGAGCAGAACGCGCCCAAGGCGAAGCGCAAGACGAAAAAAACACCGGCTAGCCATGGCAAACGCTGGCCGGGATTGGGGCGTCACCTGAGCAAGCGCGACATCAAGGGTGAGTATGATCTGCTGGAGCGGGAGCGGGCCAACGCCGACCTGACCGTGCCAGAGATCATACAGTTCATGCCGGAGACGCTAAATCCCAGTTTCAAGCGCGGCCAGTGCCACATGGGCTGTGGCGTCATCACGGCCAATGCACCGCCTCCGACTGCCGAGGATGCACACCAAAGCACCGAACAGCCGGAGCTCAGCGAACGCAACGAGCAACCGGAACGGCAACCGGAACGGCAACCGGAGCAACCGGAGCAATCGGAACTGTTGCCGCCACCGTCGCTGGTTAACTCGATACCCGCGAAGCGTTCGGCGTTTAACTATTATCCACAGCAGATACCCTCGCCGCTGAGCGGCGCCTACAACGAATACAAGTTTGTGGACGACACGCAGCTGCGTTCGCTGCTGTCGACCACATCGGTGCCGGATCCGCTGGAGGAGAGCTCGACGCCGCTGCAGTTCGCTGGCGATTTGCAGTCAGTTAATCCCAGCACGTATCAGACACCGGTGCTGGGCGCTGGCAGCGGCTATCCGGTGGAGCATATGGCCGATAATCATCTGGACAGAATCATCTCGGGCTTAATCTACCAGCATCCCGATTATGTGGATAACAATGCACAATACGGCGGTGGCACCCTGGTCGATCCAGAGCCCGAACAAAAGAAGCAAACAACAGAGTTCCTCAAGAAGCTCATCGATGGTCGCCTCGGCGGCTGGGGCTTCGAGACCTCCACCGAACCCGAATCGGTGCTCCGAGCCGACTACTCAACGACACCATCCAAGCTGTATGGCTACAATAGCCACACCCAAAATGGCTACAGCGTCGATACCTACAATGTGCCGCCCATCAGCGACTTTCTGCGCGCCTGGTTCTAAACCTGGTCCAGAGCGAAATCATTATTTTTTTTGTAATATAGTGCGGTTGTTAGGCAGTTCTCTGTGGTTTAGTTTATAATAAACATAATTAGCTCATAAAATTACGAAACTAACTGAAAACAAAATAACAAAATAAGTGAAAAACAAAAAACAATCATTTTTTGTGGCGTTTTTTTCACCAACTGATTCGCTTCTCATTGCAGCTGCTACGGCGATGGTGACGGCTACGGCTATGGCTACTAAAAGAGATGACCGACCGACTCGGGCCGGGCCGGGGCCGAATTCTGCTGAGCCCGGCGAATATTGGCATTAATTTAGGCCACTGGAGCACCTCTATGCTCTGTATGCCATTCTTTCTTTTCGATTGTGTGTGTCTGTGTGTCTGTATGTATGTTAATTTGTATTTAATTTCTCATTCGCTTTTCATAGTTTTTTTCTGTCCGTTCCGTCTGTCTGTCTCATGGGGCGTTTTCTGTTTACGTTTTACGTTCACGTTCACGTTCTGCTCGAAATTGATTGAAATAAAGTGATTTTCCTAAAAATCTGCCCACCCCACATATGGTCTAATCTGGGCTTATTTATCTAGCTACATATTTCTATCAAGGCTGCTCTGGCCTCGTTTATCTCTCGAAATGAGGAAGTATTGCAAGCTGATACAGAATATCGTATTTAAAATCAGTTTTCGATTATTTTATGCTCTCTGAAAAAGGTTAATCGCATAATTGCATATATCGTTCATTATATACATACATATATGCCTTTAACTTTTATTCTCATATTTTTACTTATAATTAAACAAGAATTTCAAATATAACCATTGTTCACAAGAATTAAGACTTTTCTTTTTCAACAGACATGCTCGTTTACACGTATTCCTATCAAGGTTAAAACAACAAGCTTTCACATTTTCGAGCATGTTTTCTTGTATTTATTTTTTGTTTTTTCAAATTGGCATCTAAACTATTTAACGTGCGATACAAAAAACTGCTTGCAATTTACAGTTAAGCCGGAAATGGACAATTTATCGAACTCGCGTTCGATATTCAGCTACTATCGTTCAGATGCAACGTTGCAGAGGATTTTATTTATCTCTGTCTGAAATTACTTTATAGCTACTTTAAAACTTCTGCGGGAAAGTTTAACTGCTTAAAACTTTTGTAGAATTCATGATAAAATACCATTTACATTCCATTCGTACTCTCAGCTGCATGAAGAGTAGCAGCAAATTGGCGTTTTACGTGCCAAATAATTGCAAAAGTTCAGAAAGTTCGAGTAAAAATGCCAACATATTAATTTTTGTACGCTCTACTTTAGTTATCAATCGCTAATGATTTAATAGATGCACATAAAATATTTAAGCATATTTTCAAATTTATACTTTAATATGGTTTTGTGAAACAGTCATGTATATATATATATAGGTATATATATATTCCGAATTGATCTAGATCTGAGTATAAAAGCAAGCAAATATGCAGTTTAAAGCGTAGTAACAAACTTATTTCAAATGATCGATAACACTAAATCGATAATTATTAAAATCGATAAATCAGCCTTTTTATTTTAATATTTTAAGATTACAAAAGTTACATCAGAAGGAAATAGGAAATTTGTGTACACATACTATTTTCTAGGCTAATTTCTTTTCTTTTTCTTTATGCTTCTTGATTTGGTTAGGCGAAAGTTGAAATACAATTTTTGAGTGATTTAAATAAAGTTCTTGGAAATAGTTTGATTCATTTACAGTCATAATGTTGGGGAACAGTGGAATGGATCAAGTTGTGTTGCTGCATGGGCAAAGTACAGTTGCCGGCAAAAGTGCGCAACCGGAAATGGCGGCCATGTTGAGCGCATCGCAAGCAGCGCTGATCAATGACAAAGAAGCGTTGCGTACGCACAGTCGCCAGCTTTGGGGCAACGGCAGAGCATGTGCGCCCATTGAACAGCCGAACGCGAATTTGGATGGCCCTGGAACGGCTGACGCATCAAGATGCCGCAAGGTTAACGGCAATGTGGCATCAATGCTAGCGATGATGCATCTGATATCTGGCCATAGATCACGTCTGCGCGCGCGCTACCAAAGCCACCAGTCGAGTATTTAAGTCCAGTTCGCTGCTGGCGCTGGGTTCAGTTGGACAGCCGGCGCGCAGATCAAACATCAACAAGCCAAACTCAACCAACACTCAACTGCAGAATGGGCGCGCCTGCCAACTCTGTTTGGCTGCCGCCGCTGCTGCTGATGGCCATCGCAATGACCATGGCACTGGCACCGCTGGCAACAGCGCAGGTGAGTCTCCAGCCAAGCGAATTCCCAAAAAACCAAAAAATTCAAATCGAACAATTCGCTAGCAGCAAAATGAGACCGCAAACAGCAGCGAGTACAGCAACGAGAGCAGCAGCAGCAGCAGCACAACAAGTCGCCCCAATACGGATAACGACATGGTCGTTGCAGGTGATCTGAGCAAGGGTGCCCGCGTTGAGGAGCTGGAGGACAAGGAGCTGGACAACGATGCGGCGACGCCAAAAAGCTCAGATGGCGAACCGTACGATGTCATCGATGTGATGGCGGCGACCAGTGCCGGCGTCGGCCAGCCGAAGAGCGGACAGACGACACGGATCTACACCACCGGCGAAGTGAACGACGAGTTCTGGCTGAAGCATTTGGGCGATGATTTCAAGCATGCGATACATCTGCAGGTGGGCGGCACCAATGAGGACTACAATCGCATTGTCAATCAGACGAGCAACGGTGTTCACGAGGAGGTGCATCACGAGTACCTGCCCGGCGCCGAGCGGCCGCCAGAAGTGGGACAACAACAGCAACAACAACAACAGGGCTTTGATCAGCCGAATTTGGTCAGCCAGTTGAGTCTCGATGGCGAGGCGATGAGGCTCAAGGATAACTACCTGCGACAGCAATATCCACAGAGCTACCCACAGCAGAGCATGCGCTACAGCTCACACAACAACAACAACAACCACATCAGCAACAACATCAACAACAACAGCAACAACAACAGACGCACATATCCACACATGCACACACAGCACAACACGGAGCACACGCACACACACACACACTCGCACACACACACGCGCATCGGGAAACCGCGACAAGCGCTGCGCACTCGCTACAAGCCCAACTATGGCCAGCAGCAGCAGCAGCAGCAGGACACGAATCCAACAGCCCAACAGCCGCAATCGAGTGCCGGCTACATCAACTCCAGCGAGGACACGCTGCACGCGTCCCCCTCCTCACAGGCAGCCTCGACGGCGGCCCGATCGCCCGGCGCGAGTCCAACGGACGTGGACAGTGGCCAGCTGCCGTTTAAGTCGCCGTTCAATGACTACGGCAGTCGGCCCACCCGCGATCTGACCTATCTGCTGTACAAGCGGGGACTCTGATCAGCCCTGATCAACCCGAAATCAACTAAGTTTAGCAACTACACTTAAACACTAACTTATGAATAATTTGCTCGTAATAAACAAAAACTTAAAACAAAAATGTATCATAAAACGTTCAAAATCGAATTAAATTTGCTTTGATTTTGGCAGTATATATATTCTTGGTCAGCATTAATATAGCCGAATCGTACAGTCTGTTCGTCAATTTGTTTACAACGAATGTCTCGATTTCAGAATCTTTAGGATCCAGAGAGTTATCTATAACCATCCACCGATTTTTTAAACCTATCTCTTAAATTATGTTCACTAAATTGAAAAAAATTTTTTTTATAATCGACACCTTTCTAAAATCCTAAAATCTATAAAAATCTCAAATTTTGTAGGCTTGCCTCCTAAGTTTTTTTTTTGCTTTACAAGAATAGTTTAGCTTTAAAAAAATAAAACTCGGGAAAAAGTTTTTTCAAAACCGTTTAAATAGCACAGAAATTATAAAAGTAAACTTAATTTAAATTTAAATTATTAAATTTAAGTTTTAAGCTTTTTAAATTTCAAATTTTTTAAAAATTGTTATCATGTTTTTTTACGAAAATATGAATTCCAGCAGAATTAGTTTTAAAATTTCATTTTATACCCGCATTTATACCAGCAACTGAATAAAAATAAAATGTCAATATTTTAAATTAAACAAAAAAAAATTGTCCAAATATAATTATTGGACTTTCTTTGAGAAATAAGGAAGAAAATTAAATGTAATAAAAAGTTGACAAATCTTTCACTTATTTGAGCAAGCAGCCTTTCAAAAAATAATAAAGAAAAGCAGCCAAGTTTTGAAATTGAAAATCGATATAGTCTAAAATATGTGATTTACAATCTCAATAATTAAATGCTGCATCTAACTATAAATGTGAATTAAAATCAACGACAGCTTAGCAGTTAAAAGAGGAAAAAATTATTATAAAAAACATTATCTATTTAAAAAATAAAATAAAATTTTAACTTTTATAGCCAAGAATGCAAATAGGAAACTTTTTGTAACAGATTAATCACTTTCACAAAATATAATATATATATATATTAAAAATTGTGTGTTTTGGATTATAGCAGATTAAAGCACATTCCAGATTTGTGATTCAATTTGAGATGGAATTTATCTTAGATTTGTATGATAAGTTGATATTTTGTGGGATTACAGCTCAAGTTCAAGTTCAAGACAGACAGCCCCGAGATTTTGGCAGCAACCAAACCCAGAACCCAGAACAATGTGAATAAGTGCAACAAGAAGAAGAGTCGAGACGAGACGAGACGAGACGCGACAGTCGGCGATGCAGTGCGACAAGAACATTGTTTGGAATCGGAAATGGAAATCGGTGGCAATGGCATCGCAAAGATCACGTAGTTTGGGGCCGTGGCGGTTTGCGGCAACGTGAGCGCGATATAAATGCGTCTCAGCTGTGGCAATAGGCCGCTATAAAGAGCTAGCTGCGTTCCAATTCGACGAGCAGTAGACATCTGAGAGCTGACACATCACACAACATGCAACTTGGTCTCTGGTTTGGGCTCTTCGCCGTCGCCGCCGCACCGGTACGTTACCCCATTCCCGTTCCCGATTTCGATATCGTGTTCGATATTCTATAAAACTTGACTAATTTCTATCTTCTTCTTATTGTTCTCTCTCTCTCTCTCTCTCTCTCTCTATATATATATATATATATATATGTGTATGTTTGATCTGTAGCTGGTGAGCGCTAATTATGGTTCGCCAGGTGGTGGGGCCGGGGGTCAGATACAGTATCTGCCCGGTGGTCCATCGGCCGGATTGGAGGAGTATGTGAATGCCGCGACCGGCGGCTCGCAGGCATCGGCCAATCAGCTGACGGCTCAGGCCGAGATTCAGCCAACGCCGGAGGAGGCACGTCGCCTGGGCCGCGTCCAGGCGCAGCTGCATGCGCTGAACAACAATCCCACGTACCAGAAGCTGAAGAACTCCGAGGACATTGCCGAGTCCCTGGCCGAGAACAATCTGGCCAGCAACATTCGCCAGGGCAAGATCAATGTGGTCTCGCCCCAGTTTGTCGATCAGCATCTGTTCCGCTCCCTGTTGGTGCCATCCGGCCACAACAACCATCAGGTGATCGCCACACAGCCCCTGCCCCCGATCATTGTCCACCAGCCGGGCGCACCGCCCGCCCATGTGAACAGCGGCCCACCGACTGTGGTGCGCGGCAATCCCGTCATCTACAAGATCAAGCCCTCGGTCATCTACCAGCAGGAGGTGATCAACAAGGTGCCCACGCCACTGAGCCTCAATCCCGTCTACGTCAAGGTCTACAAGCCCGGCAAGAAGATCGAGGCGCCACTCGCCCCCGTGGTGGCACCCGTCTACAGCCAGCCCCAAGGCTACAGCCAGCCCCAAAGCTACAGCCAGCCGCAGGGCTATGGCAATCCGGGCGGACAGGCCGCCAGCGCCGCTGCCTCCGGCGCCGATAGCTATGCCGCCGGCGCCGAATCTCCACTGTACGCCAGCCCAGCACCCTACGGCAATCCCAACTACTAAGCCGGAGGCGTGCGCCACCTGCAGCTGCTGTCGCTCCCCACTCCACTCCAACAGCAGACGAGCGGTCCACAGCCCAGCTGGCGGGTGTTTAATTTAGCAGATTTGCTTCTTTTTTTTTTCAATGCAAATAAAAAAAAAGCCTAAAATACATAGAAAACTTGTGCAGTTTTTAATTACGAATTACTTTAAAAATTACAGGTGCGATTTATATGCGATTCATTTTATATGTATATGGATATGGGCCAGGGTCAAAGACCTGCACTAGACTATTTGACTTTTCAGCATTTTGGCTTTGATCGGTCTTGTGTGGTGACAGTTATAGAAAATTCTGCTGCCGTCTGCTCGTTGTGGAAATCCGATTATGAATGCTAAACTCTTGGCCAAAATAGAATTTGTGGCTGCCCAAATTGATTACTTAATCAAAATCAAATTGAAAACGGGTAAATCAAATACTTGCACAAAACACTTCAATTTTATTGCAAATTCTAGCAATAAATTTAATTACATTTTGTGCTGTATTTAGAATTATAACTGAAATATACTGAACTTAAAGTCAAAATGTTTTCTTTTTATTATTATTATTATCATGAGTATAGAGTATTATATAGTATAGTATCCAATTTTAACTCTATGGAATTATGTAATCTGTATTAAATTCAAGCTAAATTTTCTGATCTATTGCTGATAATTAATCTATTTTCAACTTTTGAAATCAGGCCCCATTTTATTAGCTTTTTTCCTTAGGTAAGCCTGCCTTTATAGCCGATTTTAAAGCTTGACGCTTCCTAAAAGCTAATGATTATTTATATAATTTTATTTAAACCTACACACTTTTAATTTTTCGTTTTTAGTTTTGCGACTGTATAATTAATTAAAATTAAAAATTAAGAAAATTATAATACAGAACAATAATATACATAAACATTATTGTATCTAAAATTTGGCCACAGATTTCAATCGAATTGATTATTATAAAATAATTAATGCAAATAAAAAAAAATAAATATGTACATATATATAGTCAAAAGAATGTCTTGATTTATTGTTTATATTAGAAAATATCTTTGGGTGATGCATAAAGCTTTAAGTCCTGTCAACTCTATTTAAATAAATTTTTTAAATTGACAGCTTTTAAGTTAGAAAAAAAGCACTGTTTTTTGCAGTGTAGCTCTGTATTTCTATGGAAATATTTAAACATAGTCCAATTTAGTTTTATTTAGGCTGCAGCTTATTGTTATAGAAATTATAAATAAATAGTTTGTATTGTAATTTGTTTTGATATTTTAAATGAATTCCGCATATTTTTGCATTATATTTACGGTGTATCTTGATCGGCAGGCGGCTTTTGCTGCAATAACTGCAACTGCAACAATTTGAAATACATAATACAAAATAAAGAATCTTGCAGCTGCTTGAAGGAACTCCTTGTGGGCAGCTCCGGTGCCTCCAAAAAGAGCAGCTGCAATTGGAGTCGACAATCGTCCAATCGCTTGGAGCTCTCAATGCGGAACTGTGTTCGCTGTCACTTTGGCAATCGCAATCTCTGTAGACGCTGCTGGTGAAAAACCACGATATGGCTTATGTGTCAGGGCACGATGCACCAGATGAGAGCTACTAAATTGTTATTGTTGTTGTTGTTCTACGTAACACGCCGAGATATGCGTGCGAGCAATCAGCATTTGGCCATGTTCGCTTTGGCTGGCGTGGGCAACAGCAACAACAACAACGAGCCGTGGCGTGGAGCGGAACAGCGGCAACCGGCAGCGGCCGCCGACCGGGCCAAATGTCACGTAGCTTAGGGCGAGCGATCTGTGGCAGCATATTTAAAGAAATCCGTGACCGGGCCAAGCCAGCAGAAGACATCAGACGGTCGCAGAACGAGCCACTCGAGTTCGAACCGCCAATTGGGACTGGAAACGATGAATAGACACAGCTTCATATGGGCGCTAGCCGCCTGCTTAATTGTACGTAATAACCGTTCTTTCGTTTCTCGACGACTCGATGACCCAGTTGCGAATCTCTAAAGCGAATCTCAACTCAACTCTCGACTGTTTTCTCTCTTTCTTTCTCTTTGGTTGCTTCATCTCGCGCTGCAGGCATGTGCCAGCGCTAACGGCTACGGCGGACAGCAGGGCTACGGCTCTGGCGGCCAGGAGGGCTACGTCTCTGGCGGACAGCAGGGCTACAGCTCCAGCTCTGATGGCGGCGATGCGGCGGCTGTCGCATCCGCTGGCGGTGCCGGTGAATACGGCAATGCCGGCGGTTTGGGCGAAGGCGCCGCTGCTGGCGCTTTGGCCGGCGGCTCGGAGGCCGCTGGCGTTGCCCAGCCCGGACAGGGCAGCTATGGCTCCGACCAGAATATACCCTACAAGCCGGTGAACACCAAGGGCAACACGCTCACATCATCGATCACCTACCCGCAGAACAAGGGCGAGATTCTGATCCATCGCCCGGCACCGATCATTGTGCGTCGCCCGCCCACCAAGGTGCTGGTGAACCATCCTCCATTGGTTGTCAAGCCCGCCCCAGTTGTGCTCCACAAGCCCCCAGCAATCGTGCTCCGCAAGGTCTACGTTAAGCACCATCCACGTCGCGTCAAGGTTGAGCCCGTCTTCGTCAACGTGGTGAAGCCCCCAGCAGAGAAATACTTTGTCAATGAGAACAAGCAGGGCTACGGCCAGGGCTCCCACGGCGCTGGACAGGGTCACGGACACCACATTCTGAACAGGCCCGGCCCCATTGTCTCCGGTCCCCAACAACACGGCCCCGGTGGCCAAGCCATCCCCGCCTACGCCTCTGGCGCCGACAATGCCGCTGCCAGCGCTGGCTACCAGCTGCTCCAGGGCGGCAACCACGGCCTCTCCGCACTGGCCAACATCGCTGGCGAGCGCGAGGGCAACTACGGCAGAGAGAGCTATGACGGTCCCCGTCAATCCGGTTCCGGCTACTCGGCTCCGTCGTACTAAGCGTACAACGCTTAACACGCTAGCGACCCCCGCGTCGCTTCCAGCTGCCAGCTACCACCAGCTCCCAACGAGCTGGCCTTAGTTACTTTGTTTTATTACACGGCTTGGACGCCCACAAGGCGGGCGCACAGGTTTCATTGCAAACAAATAAAATTTTGAAAAAACAAATATATATAAATTTATTATTGCTTTTATTGAAACTATCCAAAGACACAATTTTAAGCTAACGAACCCTACGTCCAACAGATGTAGTCGGGTGTAACCAACAGCACAATACTCATGCACAGTGTCGCAACAACCAAAACATCTAAACCAGCATTATTTGTTCACATTCACATGCCGAATTTGTCTAGAGCAGAAAACATAATCAAAGTGACATCAAATCAGTTTAATTTTGACAAAGTAATTAGAGTCTGAAATATGTTTTCTGTCGAAAAATTAATCCCTCTCAGAATTACCTTTTATGTTGTTTTTTTTTTATATACTATTTCTGGCCTTCAGTATCAAATAAAAATGAAAACTCGCAATTTTAAATGTTTACAAAAAAATTGTTGTTTTGAAATTGATTGCTTTTTGTTTATCAAAAAAGTTATCCTCAAAAATGTATATATTTTAAATGCAGCATTAATCTAGCGAACAAACCATGAAGAAAAAGCCATTAAACATAACAATCGGTTGATTTTTGACCAAGTTATGGAAATTTGATGTTTTGGTGCTATGAATCCAACAGTTTTACTGGTCAAAATTTGTGTCAATTTTGACATGATTTTTGACCAAAAATTTTACTCCCTCAGAAACACTATAAATTTTATTTTTTATACTAATTATAACAATCGATTACAATTATAAAACCGCAATTCTAAATTTTGAAAAAAAAAAATTTTGTTTAATAATAGTTTTTTTCTCAAAAATATCAAAAAAATTTTATTTTCAAAAATTAATATATTTTAAAAGCAGAATCAATCTAGAGGACAAACAATGAAGAAAAAGGCATCATACATGAAAATCGGTACATTTTTGACAAAGTTATGGGAGTATGAAATTTGGAAGCTATGGAACCGAGAGCTTTACATATCGAAATTTTTATTCATTTTGGCATATTTGACCAAAAATTTGACATCCTCAGAAACACTTCAAATGTTTTTTTTTATACTATTTATGAAAAAAAAAAACAATTGAATTCAAAATACAAATTTGCAATTCTAAATTTAAAAAAAATTTAAAAATTTGTTCAGTTTTCGATCAATTTCAATCTGTTCATTAAATAATAGGTGACTATATTTGCCAAATAGCACGTCAAGTAACACAAGAAGACAATTAAAAATAGAGCGATATGATATGAGATATTTCGAATAAAGATTTAATGCAGAAAAGAGCTGAAATAAAATATTCTTTCATATACATACATATACCGAATGTCGATAGCTTAAAACGTGACGATATAACTTTTATCAGTTTTTGAAGCTAAACAAACCTCAGCTATAATTTGGTATATGGATTTGATCTTGAATAAAACGGAGGTAAATGAAGTGCTTAATGCGTTTGTTATTGTTTAATTTTCTTAATAATCTTTTAATATATACTTGTATCTTTAGACATGCTATATAATGTCAAATATATATAGATATTTTCCCTTTATTTTTGAACTAAATGCATTGCGTGCTAAAAATGAAAATTATTATAAAATTGCCTTATAGGATGTCCTTCTGCCGTTAGAGGTCGTCAAAGCGTTTTGTGTGGGCGCACCTCCTTATCAAAATAACACAAATTAAAAGAGTAATTACTTAGGTTAGCACAATTATTGGATCTGATACCGACTTTCAGATCTAGGTCGCCTGGTGCCGCCCATTTGTCGATTTGAGAATTCAGCATAAAAATACGACACTTTTGTGAAACGTTTGCAGTTTGCAAGCAAAAATAATCGAGAACAAAAAAACTAAACAAAAAATCGCAGTGCGACACTCAAAAATACAACGAAAAACTGTTACAAGTTCATCGCGTGCAAAAACCCGTCAAAATAAAAACCGCGCGGGTTCAATATGCGATTTTTCTCGTTGCTGTCGCTGCTTTTGATTTTAGTCTTGGTCTTCCTGGGCCATGGAAATGGACGCAGCCTGGTTAGTTTCATACATACCCTTTTTTTGTTTGTTGTTTATTTTATATTTTACAGATATTCAAGTACGATCAGCCCGTTCGGATGCGTGCCCAGCGTCAGACTGCCGGCAATGCGTTTCCAAAATTAGCCCAGCTTATTATTAGCATTATGACAGGAATACACCCAATATAACCCTAAGATAAATATAAAAACGTTTTAACTAAACACCTTGGTAAGTTAACAAATTTAAAGTTTAAAACAAAACTATTTGTGTATTTAATGTTCTACACATCACGTAATTTGTTTTACCAGTTTTAACTGCCAAATTATTTCGGATGCTACCTCTGAACTCTATAAGCATAGTTTAAAAGTCACCGTTAACAAATTTCTTCAATAATTCACACTTCCGTCAGTTTTGTGTGTCTGTGGGTTTAAATTTTATTAGTTAATTATGATAGTTAAATTTTTTTTGCGATATATATTTATACGTTTTTTTTTTTTTTTTTTTTATGTGTTCAACATTTGTTGTACATTTAATTTAAAGAGTGAAAAGTTTAGCGGTTTGGCGTTTGTTAAAAAGAAAATGCAAACAACTTGACGTTAAGATGTGGTCTACTTTAGGAATAACTTTTAAAAATGTATAAATAAATTGTTTGTAAATGCGTTTAGTTGCCTGCTTTTGAAATTTAAGTTGTAAATTAATAAAATCGCATAAAATTGCATAAATTACATATTTAAAATTGTTTTTACTGTTGTTGCATGTTAAATAATGCGATTGTTATAGAAATTTGATTGTGTTTGTTATGTAAGTACCTGTTTCGTATTCGTTTATAGTTATGGAATTTGTTCGATGTTTTAAAAATTATATGTAATACAAATTTAAAACGGCGAATTGTTATTTTTAGAGTCGTTGCAATGCAAATGTGAAGTTAACTTTTAGTTAAATACATACTATGAATATCTTGTAGTAAGTAATAAATTGTAGATTTGCATGGATCATCATATATAATATATAGTGTGCGTAGTAAATTGCATAAGTTGATATCGTATCGGCAATTTAGTGACGCTGTGCTCCATAACCGATTGGCGCAGTTGGCTGTGCATTAACAGCTCCATTTGCCTCGATCATGTTGATCATCTCGTACGGCATTCCAACCATGTTGGCAGCTGCACCTGGTGGCGGAGCCAAGCCCCAAGCATAGGGATTCTGTTCAGAGAGCGGGAAATTGGTTAATATATAAAGTAACAAACATATTTTAAAATATATATAAAAATAGTACAAGTTAGTTACAAATTGACTGTTACATAGTCTAGCCTAACTTCCACTTTAAACTGGAAAAAATTTACTTTTTGCAAATTTATTTCGGACAAAAGTGAAAAGTCGAGTTTGGAATCAGCATAAAGTACAAACTTTAAATCATATATTTTTTTAAATATTTTTTTTGTTAGATTATTTAAAAATTGCCTCTCAAATTAACAAATTATTAATCTAAGCGTAGGATTTATTTATTACATATATTTATAACTTACCTGACCACCTTTGTGGGTGGCATAGAAAATCGGCGGCGGCGGCATCGGTGGCGGCGGCAATCCCTGTTGAGTTGGTAGAGGCGCCTGGGGCGTTGGGTAAAAGTTAAACTGATTGCCGTTGCTGTTGGGCGACGGCGTCGGCGTGGGCGTGGGCAGCAGCATTGCATGCGATAAGTGTTGATCCTTGGAGAGGTCGGGCAGTTTACCCGGTCGCTTGGAGCGCCCCTTGTTGAAGGCGCCACGCTTGGTTCGGGCACGTCCCTTGTCGCTCCCAGTTGGCTCCATGCTGGAGACACATGAAGATTTGTTTGCAGTTGGGATCGCTGCATCCGGCGAGGGCGGTGGTGTAGAATTCGCTGCCAGAGCGACTGTCTCATCCTTGCGTTCCTTCTGCTGTTGTTGGTCCGTGTTGTGATGGTTTTGATTGTGATTGTTATTGTTGTTGTTGTTGGTGTACATCCTCATCTGCTCCTCAGGCGTTAGAGTATGAGACATGCGCATATGCATATCCACGCCCATATTATAGAAGTAACGCAGGATGCCCAAATCAGCGGGCAAATCCTCGCCATTGACATGCATGGAGCGACGCGGCTCCCCTTGATCCTCGTTACAGCGCGCTGCGATTGTGCTGGTAGTGGTTGTGGTGGCGCTGGTGGTGCAGCTGTTGTTACTGCTGCCGCTGCAGCTGGAGCGTGCGCCCATTGTGGGCAGCATTATTGAGGGCGGCGCCGGCGGTGGCGGCGGCGCAAACATATATGGCGACGGCGCCGCAAATGGCGGCGGCAATTGTAGCGAAACTGGCGGCGGTGGCGCATAGCCGCCAAAATGCATAAACATGCAGCCATCCGCTGTCAACGGCGGTCCCGGAAAGACCCCTGCCTGGCAGTCCTCTGGCATGGGCTGCGGCGAGCCAGGCCATGGCGCTGCCAACTGGCCAGGTCGCCCTGACATCGGCACATAGTTGACAAACTGAGCTCCCGGCGCGTTCGACTGTCCCGGCGTCTGCTGCACTGCAGCTGTGCCAGCGTTGGCCGCTGCGGGCGCTTGCTGTTGCTGTTGCGTCTGAGGGCGCAAGGGTTTGTCGCGTGTCTGAAAGCCGCGTTGCTCCCGCGGTTGTTGTTGCTCCAACACGACCGGCTCATTGATCTCCGCCTGTTGTGGCTGATGCTGCTGGAAACGATGTTGTTGTTGCTGCTGCTGCTGCTGATGATGACGTTGATGTTGATGATGCTGCTGCTGTTGATGTTGCTGCTGCTGATGCTGCTGTTGATGCAACGGCGGACAGCCGTAGTAGCTATCGAGCTGCATATATTGGACAACTTCGCACTTGCTAGCCTCAAAGTAATTGGTCACATCAAAAACCTTGGCCTTCTTCCATCTGGGCTTGGGCTTTTGCATCAGCTTGGCCAAGTGCATGCGTTGCATCTGACGTTGATAGCGATACGGTACTGCCCACGGCCTGAACTCGTCCGGCGGCACTGGATGCAGTGCGTCGTAGGGCACCTGGTGTTGTCACGACAGAAATAAGAAAAAATGGGAAGCCGATTAGAGGCGAGAAATGTGAGAAAATGGAGCACAGAGGAGAGCTTTAATTGGCTGGGGTTTTAGAGCCTACCAGAAATTTCTTTCCAAATTGCTCGACATAGACAATACAGTAGGATTTGTCAGCGTCAATTTTTTGAATGTGACACGTGTACATGTTTCTTTCGGCATCGGTCATCAACTCCACACGGCACTTGGCGCCCACCTGCAAATGAGGAGCAGGAATCAGGATTGGAAACAATAAATTTGGATGTGGATTGATGGTGGACTGGATGTGTTTCTCGTTGGTTTCTATCAGCATCAAATTTGGATTGGTCAGGTACCCACCTTGAAATTGTAATCGTTGGCATAAATATTGTAGCGCTTGGCCTCCTTGCGCAGATCATTCCAGCTATCGAACTCAATATTCCGATACATGTAGGGATCCAGCGACTTGGCGACCTTGTAAGGAAAAGGTGTGATGCCTGTTAAGAGAAATAAACGCCATTATATTTTATGATCTATATATATATATATATATATATATATATATATATATATATATATATATATATATATATATATATATATGTGTGCACTA